>APFE030861315.1:55797-84687 GCA_000404065.3 Pinus taeda
TTAGCGTCCATGCCATTCATCTTAGCTTCCATGCCATCCATCTTAGCTTCTACGCCTTTCTTTAAACAATCCATCTTAGCTTCTACACCTTTCTTTAAACCATCCATCTTAGCTTCTACATCTTTCTTTAAACCATCTATCTTAGATTTTGTTACTTTTTGTGCAAGTGACACTTGTTGCACTTGGTCTCGTAATTTTGATATATCATGTTGCATTTCTTCGTCTTCTTCATGAGTCATGGTAGAACTTTCCGGTTGCTTACTAGGTGTTTGCATTTGCTTTCCTCGGGGCATCAATTACTGATATTAATGCTTTACTATGCCCTTTGAATTCCTTCAAACTAATTTTTCAAACCAAGCTTATGCAAAAATTTAAAAAAAAACTACACACCTTTTTTCACTTTGTAGGAGCTTGATATGTATCTCTGTAATTTCGGATCATCCAGTTCTAAACTTGTGACCTGTAGTAGTCCTCTGTGTCATCTTTCTAATGCCACCAATCTGATCGAAATTAGATTCTCCAAGGCAAAGTTATGCACAATCTCCCAAGATGACCTGATTATAGATCTTTCCAGAAGATCGAACTTGTATGAAGCACCACGTGTCACTGTTTTGACCTTAGTATCTGAAAAATAGACACAAGAAACTACAGTCCGTCCTCTTTCTGTAACTTCTTACGAAATTTCAATTTGATGCTTGAAACAAAAGTTCTAATGATTTTCCCAATGTTACCTATTTGGAATGTAATTCAAGAGTATGCAAAAGGGCCAAATTCCGCAGATCATATCTCCGCAAATATAGTGCGAAAAGTTCTGAAATTCGGACCCGAGGTTCAGCGCGATTTCGTCTCAAAGGGGTTTTTCGTTTCGCTTATGAAATGTTGCAAAAAGAAAGTTATAGCGAAAATGCCACGATGACCTATTTGGAGCAGCGAAACCCTAGAATCCAAAACTCTGATACCAAATGTTATGAAACCAGCTCACAAAAAGATAGAAAAGATAGATCAACGCCTTATAATTCAGCCTCTTCGAGGGGGCAACCTCCTTTACATTACACAAATGAAAATTCTTAGATGATTCAAATGAAAAAACCTCCTTTCTATATATAGGAGTCTAAGGGGTCACAATATAACCAAGCCGGCCTAACAATAATAATATAAAGGCACAAAAATAACAATAGAGGCATTCTATGGGGCACAGTAATAACAATATGGGGACAATAGGGGCACAACAATATTAATAAGGGATACAACTACAATATTAATGGGGGCATCACTAGTATTATAGGGACCTAACATGGGGTATCAAATGATAGATCACAGCTAAAAAGGGAAGGAATGCAGAGGTGGAGCAAGATGAGAAGGCTAACTTTTGAGTGATTAAAGGATACTTGATTGGAAAGGAATATGCCAAACTTGTATTCTTCAAAATGTGTAATGAATGTGTGAAAATATGAGGTAACCGAATATAAACTTTGGCTCATCCATTGTATTTCCCAGTTGTGGGAATCATGATGTACAAAACTATAAGTACTTTCCACTCCCCCTTTCTGTGAGGATACTAATTTGAAACTACAACTATTCTTCTCTTTGGAGAATGTCATGTAAAAAAATTATAATTTTGTAATTATAGATTAATTAGGCAAAAGAGCACGATCAGAAGATCATGCCCTTTCACCAAGAGGCACCTGAGGTGGTATATAAGCCAGGGCCCTTCTATGTAACATTCATTATATATATATATATATTTGTCAATTACTGAGCTTTTCGCTCCATCTGGTATGAGAGCGGTTATCCAGGCCAACAAATCGCTTCTAGCAAATGTTACTCGCTATTCCACTTTCACCTATTCAGTAGTTGTTCACCTTCGTTCTCTGCGTATTTCTCGTGGTCATCCACCATTGCCAGCCCCGTTGCCTCTGTTTTCCCTGTCTGACCACACTGTCGTCTATCGCTCCCTCCATCGCTTTCTAGGGTCTGACAGGTCCCGACTACCATGCTGCCGGCCCCTCCCCCCCACTCTCTGCTATCTCTGCTCACGCCTAGTCGTTGTTCGTCTCTGCCACAACCAATCTTCCAACATTTCCTTCCACTCTCTATCACGACCATCCAGTGCTATCTATCATGGCTTATTCCATTCACCTGATCCGTCGTTCGTTGACCTCGACAATCTCGCATTCTCTCGGCCTTCAAACCTGTTCAAACACGTTCCCTTTAGTTATTTGATTTGCATATAGTCTATATATGTATATATAGTTATATTTATTTGTTATATATTTCTATATTAATTTATAAAAATATACAAATTAATTATATTTAATAACTTTTAAATGTAATTATTTATATAATTATATATATACACATATTTAAACCCACCTTTATTTAAATTAAAAAAAAAAACAATAAAAAGTTATATTAAAAAACCGAGTTTTCATATTTAAAAAAAATAAAAAAAAAATTAGGATCCATTAAGGAAGAAGGTTAAGTTGGATAAATGTGCAAATATGTAGCTCTCGAATCAATACCCCTTCTTCACCCCAACAGTTGTTACATATCAACGAAGAGCAAAACTTGAGCTTTCGAAATTTGACGGTAACAAGAAATACAATGTTGCATAATTTAATAAAGCATAAGAATATTTCGAGATTTACTGTATTAACATTGACGATGAAAAGATCAGGCATGCATTCATGCAAATGGAAGGTGAAGCATATAATTAGTTAATGTGGTGGAAGAAAATGACACATACTATCAGTTGGAAGAAGTTCAAAAATGCATTTTTTAAGAGGTTCTAAGGTGTCAAAGAAGAAGAGTTCTTTTCAGCACTCACCAGGCTGCAACAAAAAGGAGATGTGGACGAATGCACTAGAGAATAGGAAACTCTAGCTGCACTAGTACCTATGTTATCAGAAACTTGTCTTATTCAATCATACATTACGACACTCAAACCACACCTCCAAGATGAGCTTAAGCTCCATGACATCACCTCTATAGAAGAGCAAGACAAAAAGCAAAAGTTGCAGAAAAGAAGTTCGAAAGAATACAAATGCCAAAAGTTGAAAGAGTATAGACGAATATTTTTCCAAACTACTAATGTGAATAATACAAAGTATGTTCTACCTCAATTGCGTGAAGGAGGAAAAACAAATTTGGAAATGCAAAGAATGAAAGAAGGTAAGTGCAAACATTGTGGCGAAAAATGGAATTCTAAACATATAAGTGCTAAGGGAAAAGAGACCAAGAACCTATATACATGTGAAGCAAACCAATGATTCAGATAGTGAAGAATCAGGCATGGAAGAAGTTGAAGATTCTCCACAATTTTCTCTAGAATCAAATAGCGAAAATATTCCGCAAGTGTCATTATCGGCCATGACAGGAATATCTCAGCCCCAAACATTAAAGTTAAAAGGACATATGAAAAAGAGAAATGTAATGGTTCTGATAGATACCGGCAGCACCCACAACTTTTGGACTCAAATATGGCGAAAAGGATCAACATTTTCACATATCCCATGCCCAACATGAAAGTCATGGTAGCTGACGGAAATAAAATTGAAAAAGTGGGGAAATGCCATAAAGTCAAATTACAAATTCGAGACTACAATCTAGAAGCTCTGTTCTACATTGTACCATTAGGAGGAGTGGATGTGGTCCTAGGCATCCAATGGCTACAAACCCTAGGCACTTACTTTGCCAACCATCAAAAGCAATTTATAAAATTTAGATGGGAGCCAACCCCCTCATATTCAAATTGTATCATCATACTAGATGGCGACGCTGATCCAGAAAGGAGCAACAATGTATGTAGTGCAGTGTCATCAGATGGAGATGTTGACTTCAAGATTGATTAGCGAAGAACCATATGAAATTCAAGAACTACCATCTGAAGTTCAAAAGCTTATTCAAAAACACAAAAAGGTGTTCCAAGATCTTCCTATGAAGATGCCTCCTAAAAGAGAAATCGAGCACATAATCAAAGTCAAATTAGGGTCAAACCTTGTGAACATCAAGCCGTATAGATATCCACGTCATCAAAAAACTAAAATCGAAAGACTAGTCCAAGATCTTTTGAAATGTGGAATCATCACAGAAAGTAGAAGCCCATACGCTGCTTTGGTGATTCTAGTGTGTAGATCATCGAGGACTCAACAAGGTAATGATTAAGAACAAGTTTTTGATTCCCTTTATAGATGAAATGCTAGATGAACTTCATGGAGCCCAATATTTTTCAAAATTGGACTTAAGGTCGAGATACTACCAAATCAGAATAAGGCTAGAGGACAAACTCAAAGATTGTTTTTCGAACACATGAAGGTCATTATGAATTTAAGGTAATGCCCTTCAGATTAACTAATTCTCCAGCAACCTTCCAAGCCACCATGAATGAGGTATTTCATCCATATTTAAGAAAGCTTGTGTTAGTGTTCTTTGACAATATTTTGATCTATAGTAAAACATGGACAAAGCGTTTACGACATTTCGAGCAAGTTCTCACTATATTAAAAGAACATCAGTTCTATGCAAAGATGTCCAAGTGCACCTTTGGAAAAGAAGAGGTAGAGTGTGAAAATTCCGAAATCTGGAATCCTACTATAGCAACTGATAATGTTTCTCCTATTTGTTAAATTAATCAAACAAATTATTTGTAGTTTCCTACGGCAAATATCGAAACATATACACTGCAACCTTCACAATATAAATATTGCGAAAGAAACAAAAACATTGGAAGAATAGATGCACACACACAATAAAACACCGTTATTTTTGGACCAATGTCCCCGGAAAAACCCAACTTGGGAAAACTGATGCAGTAGCTAAAGGCTTTATTATTATGCAGTAGTAAATCTGAGTACAAATCTATTGAAGCTCAAATCTAGCTTTCCATACAGAGAAATAATTGATAGTAGATCTAGTGAGAAAAATCTCACGCCCACCGGTGATCCGACACTGACCTTGGCTCAAGATGAGCTGCCCCTTGTTGCCTCTACGTTGCCTCTGCTTCAGCCTACGGAGATCTGCACCCCACAACTCGGACCAACGTCTCTCTTGCTAATTGATTAGTTGTTATCTGGAAAATTGATCCTCTTGGCCTCTGGGCTCCCACTCCAACTTCTAGCACTGAATTTTGACTTCTCCTCAACAAAATACAGATCTCCCTCTGAAGCTCTGTGTTGCCTCTCTGTGGCACTCTCTACCTCTCTGCTTTGCACTCATTGGACTGGAGAAACTTCCTTTCGACCTTACTATCCCTACCTCTCTCTCACTACTTCAACTTCGTTGAATCACTTCCGACAACACACAACTACTACTCAAGAAACCAATTTCTCAGCAAAATCGAACTCTGCAAGTGTGTTCTCCAACCCCCATCAAATTTCTTCTTATAATCTCTCATTGAGGCTTCAATGGCCAAGATTAAAACATAATCGATGGTTAAGATTAACTAGAACTTGATCCATGTCTTCTTCTAGAAGATTCTCACCATGACTTTAATACTCTTTAATTAATTGATTTTCCTGAGTTTAGACTTAGGTACCATTAAAAAAAGTTTAATTATTTTAATTAAGTCATCTATAAGTGGAATTTCCATAAACGATTTTAAGGTTTTGGAGAATACATATTCTAGCCTCTCCTCAAAGTTTCGTGGCTAGAACACATTCGATGCTACAAAAACTAACATAGCATACCTCAAACACATAATATCCAAGGAAGGAGTAAAAGTAGATCCTAATAAGATCAAGGCTATAAAAGAATGGCTCAAACCAGTTAACATCTCCAAATTAAGAGAATCCTTAGGGTTGACTGGGTACCATCGAAGGTTTATTAAAAACTATGCCCATGTATCCACACCCTTAACAAAATTGTTGAAAAAGAACTCCTTTCAATTGGATGATAAGGCAAAAAAATGTTTTGAAGACTTAAAAGAAATTATGTTCAAGGCACCTGTATTAGCAACTCCATATTTTTCAAAGCCTTCAGGAGCAGTATTGATGCAGGGTGGTCATCCAATAGCTTTTGAAAGTAGGAAGCTCAACAAGCGAGAATGCCTCAAGTCTACATACAACAAAGAAATGCTCGCCATTATGCACGCATTAGTCAAATGGAGACTATATATTTTGGGAAGTAAATTCTTAGTACGAACAGACCATATAGTCTTCATTACCTCCTCCACCAAAAAACACTCTCTACAGAACAACAAAAATGGATCAAAAAAATTGTTGCTTTTGACATGGATATATTACATAAAAATGGGAAAGACGACATAGTAGCAGATGCTCTATCCAGGAAAGATGAAGAATCGTCATTACTTGCAATATCGGTCGTAATTCTAGAATGGTTGAATGAAATTCGAAGTGAATATGCAAAGGATCTAGAAACAAGTGCTATAATTAATAGCTTTCCTCATAATTCAAAATTTGAATGGAAAAACGATATTTTGTGGTACAAGGAAAGAATTTACCTAAGTCCAAATTCCAAATTTAATTCCAAAGTTCTCAAGGAGTCCCATGATTCACTATCAGCTGGACATGTAGATTTCTTTAAAACCTACTATAATGCATGCCAATCATTTTTTTGGAAATGAATGAATAATGAAATTCAAATGTATGTAGTAGAATGTGATAGATGTCAGAGAAATAAGAATGAGAACATTATGACACTCGGTCTACTCCATCCCTTAAATATTCCTAACCAAAAGTGGGAAGAAATATCAATGAATTTTATCGAAGGGTTACCCTTGTCTGATGGCAAAGACAAAATTCTTGTAGTAGTCGACAGACTCACCAAGTATGCACATTTTATAAGAATGAAGAAATCAGACTCAGCAAAACAAATCACTGAGATATTTGCAAGAATGTCTACAAATTACATGGGTTTCCCAAGGTCATTGTTAGCAATAGAGACGCCAAATTCGAAGGGAATTTTTGGAGGGAATTTTTCGAACATATAGGAACCTACCTCAATATGAGTTCAGCATACCATCCTCAAATAGATAATCAAACATAAGTTGTCAATAAATGTTTAGAAGCCTACGTACGTTGTTATGCAACAAACAAACAAAATAAGTGGGCTCAATGGTTACATCTCGCCGAATGGTGGTACAATTCCACTTACTGCAAAAATGACTCCATTTCAAGCTCTATACGATTACAAACCTCCTAAATGGAAGGACCTTTCCATTATTGAGACAACTTCCAGCAGTAAAAAATCATGTAGAAGAAACAAAAAAAGTCTTCCAAGCACTAAAGGGAAATATAAATATTGCAAGAAATCGTATGAGGCAGCAAGCTGACTGCAACAAAACAATAAGAGAATTTGAAGTTGGAGAATGGGTATTTGTTAAACACCAACCTTACTTGCAGTTGTCCTAAACATAAGGGAAAAAACAAATTGGCACCAAGGTTCTATGGATTGTACCAGATTAACAAAAAGATCAGTGAAGTAGCATACAATTTAAGCCTTCCTGATAAAAGTCATGTCCACACGTCTTCCATGGATCTTGCCTTAAAAAATCCCTTGGTAAACACCATGTGGCACAAACAACACTGCCGACATTAGATGATGAAGGGAAGATCATTTTAAAACCAAAAGGTATCATCTCCACTAGGGAAAATGAGTTGCAATCACAAGTAGTCAAAGAATACTTGATTAAGTGAAAAGGCCTACCAAAAGAAGAAACTTCCTAGGAGACACAAGCGTCTCATAAACAACACTCGTCATTACATATGCTTTGAGGACAAAGCATCTTTTCGAGAAGAAGGCAATGTTATGTAAAAAATTAATAATTCTGTAATTATAGATTAATTAGGCAAAAGGACATCAGAAGATCATGCCCTTTCACCAAGAGGCACCTGAGGCGGTATATACGCCAGGGGCCCTTCTATGTAACATTCATCATTCAAGTATATATATATATATATATATATATATATATTATTTCTGTCAATTACTAAGCTTTTCGCTCCAAAGAATTGATTGACTGTGGACTAGCTAAAGTGTTGTTCAATCATATGTCTATTAATCCTAAGATAAGTCGGGAAATTTGTAAAAATGTCTACTGTATTTTTAGACACTTAATGTGTACTCAAGATAGATGGTACAACTACTAAGGTACCTTGTGATTCCTCCCTTCTTAGGAAATAATTACCTCCTAACTGTGGGATCATGAAGTACAAAACTATAATTAGTTTCAACTTTCCCCCGCCATGAAGCTATTGATTTGCAACTACAACAGTTCTCTTTGTGGAGTTGACCAACTATGGACTAGCTAAATTGTTGTTTAGTCGCATATTCTCTAATCCTAAGTTAGATAACTGGGGAAATTTACTAAAATGCATATTATATCTTATACATTTAATGTGTACTTAGAAATTAGCATAGATGGTACAACTGCCAAGGTAGTCATGATTCTTCCCTTCTTGGGAAGAAATTACCTTCAAATTTTGTAGAACTTTTGTGCAAAAGTGCCTTGTGCCAACCATTTAGCTTGCGAAGACAAGATCTTTCCAACCAAGCAAATATGTTATGGTTTTCTTTTGTTTGATAGTCCCTATTATGGTGTCAAGAAGTGTATTTTCTAATACTAGAGGTTCAAAGTTTAGATTGTCTTCTTGTATATGTACAATCTATGTTTACTCCTCAAAATATTATAGCTCTTAAGCTTGAGATTCCGACATTTACTACATAAATACCAACATGAGCTTGTTAGCAGACAGAAAAGGCATTAACATTGGATCAGAAACATCATTTCATAGCTATATGGAAACCAAGATGACACCCTCTCAAGAAATAAGAAAGTTGTACATCTTTCATATCATCATTCTCTATAGAATCTATATGTTTCCTATACAATTTCACACCGTTGAAATTGTGTAGCCAATTCAACTTTAAAAAATGTATATTTTAAAAAACACGGTCTTCTCCAAAGATATAACATCCCTCTTAGCCTAAGAGTGATCCATATCTCACTACCATATTGTGTGATCATCTACACATCCCTTAAAATCACTCCCTTCCAACTAAGAGGCCCAACAAATAGGGTTGCATATTCTTGAGAGATCCTAGATCCCTATCTACTATTTATCCCCAAGTTGTATCCTTTTGAAAAATAACACAAAAGGACATCTTTTGGTCCTAATTTATGAATCATTACTTTGACTGCAATACTTGGTTAACTATCATCCAGACTAAAATTTGAGACTTAATAAACATGCTTGCTTTACATATCTCTTGAAACTTGTAAATCTCTTTGTCTTCCATGCGTTGAACCTCCCACCATCTCTTAAGTCTCCCTACGATGGGTGTTATAAACTTTGTTTTCTAAGGTTGCCTTTTCTTGTCATAACAAAATAGAGGTATTTCATAACTCTATGTCCAATCTTTCCAAATACGACCTGTTGTGGCCAACTACATCTAAGGTATTGTTGCACCCATTTTGTCACAAGTTCAAGGAAGCAGTGTACAAAATTTTTCAACGAACAGAATCATCAGCCAGCACACTATTGTATCATTGTAAACCCAAATTCTGCAAGTTGTAATGTAAATGATTAGAATGACCATTTAATTATGTAGCAACACCTAGGTAAGCCTTTTATCTTTTCCATGAATTTCATCCTAGGATGTTTTTTAACCTCATGGCATTATGTTTGTTTCTAAACACGAATAATCAACAAAGTTTTTCTTTCAACTTAAACCCCAAAGATAGGGTGGAATTTGCTGACAAGGTCTTAAGTGAGTTTTAGTGTTATATCGAGTCTTTGTAAAAGTAGTTTGGGAATAATTTAAGCTATTTGGCTAATTATTTTATTACAAATCACGTGGTCTACTAGATCATATTGTGTCATAGAATTGGGTAATTATTTTGAAAGTCTATTTGTAAAGGTGTATTCCCCTTTTGAGGGATGAATTTGTAATATTTGATGTAAAAAATATTTTAATGCATGGTCCCCTCATACTTAGACACCATGGCTAAAATATTTGAGGGTGGAAAAAATGATTAATCCCCTCTTGTGTCAATCAATTAATTTTTCTAGCTAAAATTAAATTAAATCATAAGCCAAAAAATTAATTAATTTAGAGTCAAAATAATTTTAGAGAAATTAATTTTCTCCAAATGGAAAATGACCAAAAAATTCATGGGTTAAAAAAAAGTTTATTTTTGGAGGTCCCTCACCAAGGAAAAAATGGATTTTTTTAGATAAATTAAGCCCTTGGACTTTGCTGGTTAAGTCAAAGTCAAAATTTTGAGGAATTAATCCAAAAAAATAATTTTTTGATTAATAAAATATGGGTTTTATGAGAAATTCAAAATTTTCCTCAAAATAAATATTTTCGACAACAAAGATTAAAAGGTAATCAAATTATTATCAACGGATGAGATTATTTTGACCAGTGTTGAAAATATCGGTACCGACAAAATATTAGCGACGGTCCAGAAAACATTTTATCGGCGAAAATATCAGTAAATATCGGCAAGCATAAAAAATGTATAATATATTCATTTTTTTCAGATTTTTAAACATATGAAGCAATAACAACATGAAATAAACACATTGGCACATAAATATGAAGAAAGCACTGATATATATGATGTCAAATAGAAATGATACATCTAAGGCGATACCAAATCCTGATAATCCCTGATAATTGTCCATTCAAGGACTCAAATGTGGAGAACCAATACAAAATAACATCACATATATAAAAGTATCTCATCATCATGAGTTATATGTAGCAAAACAAATAAAAATAGCAGTTGTCTATCTGAAATCACTGCCCTCTCCCCCCTTTATGGGAAAACATGATGGGCTGTTTGCCAGGCCTACCCCTAGTAGTAGAAGGCCCTGGCCTTGCCTCTGCACCTAATGTCAAATAATGAGTGCTAGGTATGGAGTTGTGCTCTCCTATATCTATAGCAGATGGTGTTGATGTTGATGTGCCCACAGTGTCCTCCTCCACCTGCTCCTCCTCCCAGTGTCGTTCCTCCTCCGAGTCCTCCTCCTCTTGCTGCCTCTGTTCTAATAGATCATCTAGCTCTAACCATGAAGGTGACTCCTCCAAGATGTGCTCCTCAGACTCCATCCTCCACTGAGACAATACATCAATATTGTCTAAGGAAATGGCATCTGGATCCATTGGTACTTCTATTTGCCTCACTCGAAGTCGGATGTTGTAATGCACATACACTAAATCATTGAGGTGTGCGAACTCCAACCTGTAAGAGTGTCAAAAAAACTAATGAGTCTTGACTCTTGACTCTTGACACTTGAAGGTCATAAATTAAAAATTAAAAATTACAATAAGTGTAATTGTTCAACTGAAAGCTGGAGCTCGAAGTTATACCTGTTGCGCATTTTTGCGTGTATTTTCTCAAATACACTCCAATTGCGCTCACACCCTGAAGAGCTACATGTTTGACTCAAGATTCTTATGGCCAATTTCTGCAAATTTGGTGCCCTTGCACCATAGCTTCACCACCAAATATCTACAACAAAATAAAGAAATAAAAAATTCAAAAACTTAAAACATAATTAAATTTTCAAATAAAAGTTACATAATTGAATTGAAAAAAAATAGAATTATAAGTAAGGAAAATTTAAATTGAAAATTCTAATTTCTAATGAGTGATGACTTGTCACTTACGTGGCATGAAGAGGGTCCTTTCCCTAATAGCATCATAAAAGCCAAATAGGCCAACACAATCCCGATAAAATTGTATCTCGCGATTGCTTTTGCTATGAAGCTCAGAATCAGGTACCATCCTATGAATACAGGAATGGAGCCCTTCCAGCAACTTGCCATCAAAATCAAAGCCGCATTTGTATGAAAATGCGGGGTTGAGGAAGAGTGTTGCTACATGAATGGGTCGATGAAGCATCCCTGTCCACCGACTATCAATCACATCCCATAACATCATATGCTTATCAAGGCCAGCAAAACCCTTGTCTGCATAATAAGAACGAATGGCCTCTTTGGCCCTATCCATGGCCTCATACAAATAAGCCATTGCAGGCTTCTCCCCATCTACCAATCTGAGAACCTTTACTATAGGTTCACTAACTGAGCATGCTTCTTCTACTCCATGCCAAAACATCTCAAAGTATACCATTTTTGCAATGGCTTTCCCATCCTGTCTCTTGTTGTATCTACAATTACGCCAGTCATCAGACACAAACATTTGCTTCAACTCGAACTGACAGCAAAGCAAAGACTGAAGAGTAATAAAGTTTGTGGCAAAACATATGATCGCAGGATGCCGCAACTCCTTGTTTCTTGTGAACTTCCTCATGAGGCTAAGAGCAATAGCACTGTTATAAATAAACTTGGGGACTCTCCTAGCCATATCAACCACCTCCTTAATGAAGGAGAGTTTCCCCATATCCTCAAACAACAAATCGAGACAATGTACTGCACATGGAGTCCAGAACAATGTGTGATGCCTCTCCATAAGCATCTTGCCGGTAGACACATAATTAGTTGCATTTTTTGTTATGACTTGCACCACATTTTGCACACCAATCTCCCGAATGAACCCATCTAACAACTCACATATCGTTGTTGCATCTTTGATATGTTCTGATGCATCCACTGATTTAATAAACACGGTACCTTTAGGACAATGTGCCAAGAAATTTAGAAGGGTCCTACCCTTACTATCTGTCCAACCATCAGACATCACTGTGCATCCAGTAACTTCCCATGTTTTTTTCAACTTCGCCAATCTAGAGTTAATGTCCTTCTTTTCTGCTTGAAGAATTGGCCCCCGCAACTCCTCATATGTAGCACCTTTGTACCCTGAGCCCACAACAGCAATAGCATCACACATTGACTGCCAAAATGGATTGGTTTTGGTGATGCTGAGAGGTAAGTCACTCCAAAAAAGACACCTCCTCATGACTATCTGCTTCTTGCTTCTCCTTCTTTTTAACAAGTGATTTTATGCCAGGTTGTGATCCATGCCCTATTTGTGGAACAAAAAATTATGGCCTCACACTAGCAGTAGCAGGTGATGTTGTGGAGCCCCTGCCACTACCCTCAACATCAAAATCAGGAGAAGATATCCTGAAAGATCTACCTGCACGTTCATCCTTGTTTCTTTTTGTCTCTTCCTTCTTTCTGTCTTTTTCATCAATTGCCTCAAGAGCTTTTTGTATAAGCTCTGGACTAGAAACTATACAAATCCCAACATCATGTCCAGTGAGTCTAGCCAAATGGTATTTCAATCGTGTAACCCCTCGTAATCCTGGTCCCACACAATTTGCATGTAAGATATGCCCGATTTGTCCCACCTTTTGGCTCCCCATACTCCCAAAATGGGTCTAAGGCTTTTGGCATATTTGAATTTTGTAGTGAGCTAACTCAAACCTAGGGCACCAAAAAAAAAAATTGGAATTAATAAGTAATAACCACCTTATTTTACAAAATATTTCTTTTGCTACATTATTTGCAATGTGAATTCAATGAAAAACCATAGATGACAATAAGAGGGTGCATTTGAAAGTTAAAAAAAAATGGAGTTTGCTTTCCAAATATGGAGAAAACCCTTGCATTTGCTCATGGGCATGAAAATCATAGCAAATGGAAAAAAAAAAAAGCAAAATGTTTGTAGGCAAATAGGCAAGCAAGAATAGTCCAAAAACTATCAAAAAATTCATTAACATAGGGGTTTATTTGAACATACCTGTTAATGGAAGAAATGAAATTGTCTCATTGTTCTTCAATCTTAAATCAACAAAATCTTCGTTGTTGGTGGCGATAATGGCTATTCAACACTCAAATCCTCCTTGGCAGCAAGCTCTCCCCTTCCTTCTCCAGCAATCAGAAATGAAAATGAATGGAAAAAAACAAAATTGGCATTTTCTAGCTGCAGCGGCAATTTTTTGTTGTTGCTGGGCAATCTTTTCAATCGTAGCGCGATATTTTCCCGAGATATTGCCGATATTTCGGAAATATCGTGATATTTTCAGGGAGACAAAATATCGTGATATTTCCTCGGCGATATCTCGTCTCCCTGAAAATATCGCGATATTTCCGAATATCGGCGATATTGTCTTTGCTGATTTTGATAAGGATCAATCCAACTAGTTGTTATTTTCCATTTGGAGAGATTTCTCTATAAATAGAAAGCCATTTTGCTTCTCAAATCATGATGAAAATTCTGGCTTTGGTTTATGTAATTTTGTAACACTGTTATTGATCCATTGATGTGTCGGGAACGTTTGAGATCATAATAAAAAAACCTTGGGGTTCATTTCATGGTATTCTTTGTCCATTGATCTATGGTATGTGTTGGTTATGTGCTTTCCTATATTGTGTTAAAATTTTATATAAGCTTGTTATTTCATTCGTCAGTGATAGAATATTCTATTGGTAGATTGTGGGTCTATCTTAGGTGACCTGATTCACCATATGTTTAACAAGTTTGCTTGAAGAAATATATAGAGATTTGCAGGTACACCGGTCCTTGGGCTCCAAGTTCACAAACTTTGGAGAAGAGCCCACCATGTTTGGTTGTGGGAATTTTTATATGATTTTCTTACTTTGCTAAAGGCTATGGTTAATACTATAACTTTCGAAACACATTGATCCATTTTCATTGAAAAAGTTATTTCTCAAAAAAATTCATTTTACAAGCATTATATATTTGTAGAAAAGTGTAAATATTTTGTAAAATATTTTTTCTTACCCTTGTTTTGCAACAATTGGGGTTTGGGGTTTTATTTGAAATTTTGTATATATTGGGGCCTTGGGAAAATTTTTATTTTCATTTGTGCAAGTGACTTCTCAAGCAAAGTCTGAAAATGTGGAAGGGTTTCAAGGGTTTCTACCATTGGAAATATTTCGTTGGGGTTCTTAGAGGTGGATCTAGGCCTAGGAAGGCAAGATCCACCCTCTATCTCTCCTCCAAGCCCAACGCTCAAGCCTAAGAAGAAGTCGTCAACCCTTAAGGAAGATTTTGTGGCGATTTGTGGTGAATTTTGAAGATCTAAAGAAAATTTGAACTTTTTGCAAGGGTCCGAATTTTTTTTAAGGACTTCTAGGCTTAGCGTCAAGCCTCCACCCCTAGCCACAACTTTCTTTTCCCTTGTCATCCCCTTGAAGGTTCTCTTAGAGGCATTGGCTTCCCTTTTAGGTAGTCGTATGGCCCTCTAAAGGCCTCGAACTCCTAGCGGCAGCCCTTGGGGCTTGGTCGTAACCCCTAAGGGGCTTCCTCCCATAGCCACAGGCTTAGAAAGTTTTGTGATTGCCTTTCTTAGGGATTTTAGCCCTAGCCGCAGAACTTCTTGGCCTCCCCCCTCCTCTGCCACCCTCCTATCCTCGTCGGCCCTCTCCGTTTCCACCTTTTCCTTGATAGCAGGCCTCTCAGGCACCCTCCTCCCTCCTCAGCAGCCCCTTCATCCCTTACGGCAGCCTCCTAGAGGCTTATTTCCCTAGGTTGTAGGCCTTAGGGCCTCCATCTAGCTTCACAGAAGGCCTATTAGGCCTCTTCTCCTAGCCGTTGACCTCTCTAGCCCTAGGGTCCCCTCTTCTAGCCCTTACCTAGCTTCTTTGCCTCTTTTAATCATTCTATTGGGTTATTGCTTAATTTTTTGCCTCTAACATATTGAGGTTGCAACATATTCATAAGATTTTGAGCTAACATTGGTGGTTGCAGGTGGTCATCTCATAAGAGAAGTGTTGGGAAATTTTTTTAATTATCTCCAAGGCCAAAGGGCCAACTGGTTTGATTCCTCTAACCCTTACTGCCTCACTGTTTTGTTTACAGCCATTTGAGCATTACATTAACAGTGGTATATAACTCACTTAAGTGGCATAAAAACACCTAATAAATCATCTAATACATTGATAAATCAATTGCAACAATTGGATAGTCGTTATTTGGTTTATCTCATGAAAATTTGCTGACTTACATAAGTATACTAAGGTCTGCTGTAAATCAATGACGTAAGCATATTTTCATTGTTTGCATTTCATCTTAAGTAAATCAAGAGTAAGAGATAACTTTGGGACTTTTTTGGCATATTTGGCATTAAGTTAACTCACTACTGTTACAAAAGTTCATTTTGCTCATGTTAATTGGAACATAAGTTACCTAAGGTTTCTTGAAGTGTTTAATAGCATATTGTGGAAAGGATAGCTAACATTCTTGCATTGGATTTTGAAGCGAATCTGCCATTGGTGTAGTTTTTACATTGCTCCCATGGTTCAAAAGATCTAATATTGTTTTTTTTCTTGTGAGTTTCATAACCCTAAAGTTCATAATCTTGCACTTAATAATTTCACTCACATAAGCCTAAAATCTAATATCTTCTTAACATTGCTCGAATTGACTAGATATTGGCATCTCTTGTTTGTATTGAAGATCTAATTATACTTTTGGTGTTATCTTAACTTTTAAGGCTTCTAATTGTCTAAAGAGTCATATAATTGTCTTGAGAAATCATCATTGATATCTTTCATACAAGCATTGAAGAGAACATTGGTTAATCGTTTTAAGTAATATCATGGATAAGTGCTCTAGTATCTTTTACTTGCCATCATTATCATTATTGTTTCATAGTTAAAATCTATTGTGGATGACAATTTTATCTTTGGAATATTAGTGATTTATTTATTTATGAGCATTTATCTTGTTATCTTTTGGGAAATTATCTCTTGGTTATCTCTTGTATATTGTGGCCACTTGTGATATTGAGCACTTCATCTTGTGTTTAAGATTGTCTCTCATTTATTAAGTACTCTTTGTGATAACTAAAGATCAATTGTAAATTAAGTACTTAAAATCATAAGCAATCTTAAATCAAGGGCACTCCACTATCTTGCATTGCATTCTAAGCCTAGTTGTGCATTAGTCAATTCACCTCCAAGCCTAAGCTTGGTTGATAGAAAGATAGGTCCCCCCTCATCTTGTAGCTTGCGAAGAATAGTCCTTCTCTAGTGGTTAAAGCTTAAAACGATGACCTTCTAGTCGTCAAAGCCACAATCTTTGCAGCGTCGGAGGTATCGAGTATGTTAGATTTCAAAGAGAGGTATCGTTAACCAAGCCTTTGCTTGATTCACCTTGACTTCTCTCTGCCACCTACTTTTGAGACTAGCCTCAAAATAGCTAGGGATTAAGGGATTTACTTAGCTAGGCATTTAATTAAAATAAACCAAGATCTTGCATTTCACCTAGATTTTAGATCTTGCATTTCATATAGGATAGATAAGCATTCCTTAAGCAGCAGTTGTTCATCCGGTCATTTGGTCTCCAATCGATCTAAAGCAAGTAGTTGACTTATAAGGCACGGGTCTCATATACAAATCTAATCAAATCTTTAAAACTTGTTAAAATCAGCCAAGTGGCTAGGCCATTCAATCGTGTCTCCCGGACTTATTGATTTCCAATGGGTCTTGCATTCTCTCATTTCATAGGAACTACCCCCCATAGCCTATTGTTGGGAGACAGCTAGAACGGAGAGGGCAGAGATCAGAGTGACAACTGTAAGGTTCCCTAATTTACTCATACATGAATGTAAACCTCTAATTTATTCAACAAGAATGTAAGGTCCTAATTTACTCATACATTCTTCTTTAACAAAATATGGAAACTATTTTATGAACTTAAACATAATTCATAACATCAAAATTTCATTGATTCATTGTCAAGTACTTACCTAGTTTACTGTGGTTGAAGATGCTTTAGAATTTGCTCCTGTGCCCGTTCCAGCTCCCATTACCAAAAGACCAAAACCACCTAACCAAACTGGGTACAATCTAAGTACTCAGTCCCAAAGTGCGGCTCAATTGAGGCAATCTGGTCCCCCGTGCCCAAAAACTTAAGAACAATTGAACTCTTCCTCTCAGTGAGTAAGATTCTCAGAAATCAGAAATTTCCCTTTCTTGGCCTCCCCCTTCCTCAAGATTTTCTTCTCTTTTTATTTCTCTACCCACTGCCTTCTTCCCATCTCCATGACATTATTTTTGTTATGTGTAACTTTTTATAAAAATCAAATCTCATTTGATTTTATGGATTTTATTTTGAATACATAGGATTTGATTTAAGTAACGTTTATTATTAGTTTAATAAAATAATTTGATTTATTTAGTTTATAATTTTAATTAATTTATATTATTATTTTATTAATTTTAATTTTAAATATAATTTGTAAATTAAAATTAACATTTCTTTTAGTTTAAGGATATATATATATAATATATATATATATATATATGATATTCTGGTGAGGTGGGGATTTATATCGATAATTAATCCATTACCTTAATTTATATCTCTCCCTGTAGTAACCAGTCTATATATAGTGCAATAGATGTGGGTCGATACATGCGTAGCTATCGTATGGAGGTCTCGTATGTATGCTAATATTCATATTTTATTTATAGTTATAGGTGGGTCATTACAAAAACCCTTGCCCTGGGTTATTGTTGCAGTGCTTGTACAATTTGAGCAACAACAGGTCTAATAATAGAATAGTCTTGTAGAGCTAAAGGTAGATAGTTTTCAAAACACTCGAGAAATATTGAGTATGATAAACGATTTGCATAATTTTATTGTGTTACTGTATAACATTTATATAGAGATGATCTAAACTTTAAAGCACTATAATGAGATTATATGTACCAATTTTGCAAATGAGTATTTTCCAAAATGTCTAGTTTACTCGAGATCATAATTTTTGACAATACGCTTAGAAATCCAAATTTTAAGTAACACTTGAACAACCATTTTCCTTATGTGTCGGTGTTATAAATAAAAGGATAAACCCGTGGTGCAACCATACCAGCACTAGAGCTTTGGATCCCATGAAAACTCTACAATTAAGCACACTTGAGTTAGAGTATTACTAGGATGGGTGACCTTCCATTCGTGCTATGAAATCCCCAAAGGGACACATTCCAAGAGTTTCCTACCTGTCTAGGCCAAAAATTGGGTGGCTCTTGTTAAAAATGAAAGAAGAAGAAAATGAGGATAAACTTAACTAATTTGGTTAATTTCATCCCTAGAAACAACTTTCTCATTTCAGGAATAGGTGAAGGCATTGGCATGCCAACTATGAGATCTATCCATGCTTATTAACTCTTCATGCCTTGTAAGTGCTAATGTATTGAGTTATGTCTTTACAACAATCATACCTCTAAGTACCTTTATAAGTCATTTCCATTCCATGCCACTATCAAATGGAGTGTCATGAAACTCATCCAGATCTTGATAGTTACAACTAATTATATCTATTATAGTGCTATCTTCATACCATGGAATGTCCTTAACTCAAAATCTGTGAGAAAATATTTTGTTACAAAGTTTCTAGAGCGTGCTAGCACAACTTATCTTGATCAACTCATTATATAAGAGATGACAATATTTGTTAGCGATATACGAATATTTTCAATCTTGAACGATTCATGAAATTTCCATGCTCTTCCATGTTGTTATTTCATAAACTGAAACAAAGAGAAATAGCCTAGAGTAAATATTTTGTAGAACATGCCAAGCCCAAAATTATGTAAAAAGTTGTACCTTGTACTCAAAGTTACCAAACTTGACTTAGAGAATGAACCATCAAGGTTTAAGAATACGAGCTGACTCAAACTCTAGAAAAGCTCATGAGTTGACTCGAGAAATCTAAACAACATTGAGGTACACTAAATATCGTGAAAAAGATATTCTTCATTAATATGAAAGTTCGTAATGATCATATGATACAAATTTTTTGTAATAACTCTTTCAAAGTACAAGATGATATTCCATGCTACAAAACACCATGGATTTTGATCAGAAAAGCAAGAAAAATGAGTGTTTCTTGATGTTTTTAGTGTCTTTTATAGACAAGAAACCAAGTCTAACTTGTGACTCAAATCAGTCAAGGCAATTTGTGAGTCAAACTCACTATGTCAATCCAACTCATATTTTCCATGCACATCAAAACTGTGGGTATAGCTTAGGGCCAAGTTAGACTTGAAAGAGATGATGCATCACTTGGCTCAAGTTCCATAACCAATAGATTCAACTCAAACATGGAAGAGTCTAGTAACTTTCATTGCAATACATCTAATTTAGAAGTTGCTAGCTTGGTTGTTCCTTAATTTTTCCCTAATTACACAATAGATTAGTGGACTTATAGTTGTGGGAAAAAAGAAACTCCACTTTGAGATTCTTGTCATTCATGTTATCTTATACGGATTTGAACTTTGAAGCTATAACATCTCTAGAGAATCATGGAGAAGTTTGAGCAAATCCAAATGCATTTTATAATTTATGATCTTAAATTTAAAAGTAATACACCTTATCATATCCTCCTCATAGAAGTCATTATTTTCACCATTGAGAGTATGGCTGTGAAAATATACCTAATGTACAAGCGCAAGACAACTAACCTGAATGACAAGAGGCTTCCCAAGATTACTTCAAACTCTAGTCCAAGTTACCTATGGCTTAAGAGGGAATGGCATAAAGATGTTTGTCTCGGCTAAATCATTGGAGAGTAGAGAAAGAGTTCACTTTAACATTTACAAAATATTAATACCATTAAAAACACAATCACATCTAAATTGGAGAAATTGTGGAGTGATAAAGAATAGAGGAAAAGAGAAAATTAAGATACTATAAACAGATCATGAACCCCAAAATAGGAGATCAAAAGTATATCTTTTTTTTTCGCTGGCTTGAAGAAGAAAATCAATATTTCTAAAATTGGAATGAATTCTCATGAGCTCCATATTCCCAAAATGCCCTAGGATGAAGGAATTTGTCGATTTCTGGTAGCATCGGATATGCTCTAAGCCTCAAAATTTGCAGGGAGGCTAGGACACATGTATTCCACAATACCTAGAAATCGTTTTGGGAAATTACACCCAGAGAGAGTCTTATTCAAATAATTAATTGTTTTTAATGGATGCCTAAGTCTAAACTTAGGAAATTAAAATAATTAAAGGGTATTAATCAAACTGTGGGTGAAACTTCTAGAAGAAGACGAGGATCAAGCCAAAATGATCTGACCCATTGATTAGAATCTAATCTTGGTTGTTGATTCTCAACTGGAGGATTATAAGAGGAGGCTTAATGGGCATTTGGAAAACACATTAGTGAGAGATCAAGAGATCGAATTTCTCAGAGAGGGCAGCGCAACAGTTGCTAGAGAGAAGATTGAAGTGATTTCTTGCAGTGAGGGGCAGGGATAGTTCCGATTGAAAATTTTCCTATTCCAGGAATACATCGTAGAGGAGGCAGAGAGAGATCCAGGAGAGGCAGCGTAGAGGCCACATTAGGCAGCGTAGACCCTAAGAGGAGATCTGTATTTTGCTGGAGAAGTCGAGTTTTGGAGCTAGAAGCTAGGGTGTGAGACCAGGAGACCAAAATTCGAAATCTCAAAGGCAAATCGATCTGCAGAAGGAGTGACACAATCCCCAGAAGCTGTGAAGCAGGGCCTACGCAATGATTGCGCAGAGGAAGCAAGGGACTAGCCATCTTGTGGCTAGATCAGTCAGGATCACCAGTGATAGTGTGAGGTATATCTCACTCATCGCTTTGTCAGTCATATTCTCTGTATTGGATAGCCAGCAAGGCATCCAAAGATTGTATTCAAAAAACTATTGCTTAATAATACAAACCCCCAACTGCTGCACCAGTTTCCCCGAATTGGGTTTTTCTGAGGACATTTGTCCAAAAATAACGGTGTAATGTGTTGTATATTTCTTTCTTGCTTAGTTTCTTGTTTTCGCATATAATTTTAATTGGTGAAGGCTTCAGTGTATTAGTTTCGGTATTTGTTGTAGGAAGCAGTAAATAATTTGTTCAATAATTAACAAATAGAAGGAACTTAATCAGTTGTTGTAGTAGAAATTTGGGCTTCCAAATTTTCACATGGTATTGGAGTTGTAGGTGAAGCAAGAGAGCAGATCCGAAAGAGCCCAGCGCTAAAGAGAAGGAGGGTCGAAGTGTTGTGCAGGAAGCAAATCTAATCCCCAAAGGGATTGCGCAGTCCAAGCCAAGAGGGAAAAAATTTCAAGGAAGGTCCCTGTCTCAGTGAGTCAACAGAGAGGTCAGACTTCCAAATCAAAGTTTTCCAGTGTTAGAGGGAGTAGCGCAGAAGCTTCAGTGAAGAGGAGGTTTCTGGTGTGACGTAGTTGTTGGGGCAAAAGAATGTCAGAATGAGGAAGAGAGACATTGTTGAGGGAATTCTTCCTCAAAGGACTTCCATCCAAGAAGTCTGAATTCTCATTTGTTGAGTAACAACAAGGAGCAACATATCTACTAACTTCGGCGGGGAGTGCGTAGGCTAGCCCAGTGGCACTGCAGACGAGGGAGGAGGAAGTTCGACATTTCGTTGGCAGAGATGGCAGCTAACGAGTTACGAGATCAGGATCGGTTGGAGTGTGCATCCAACCATGTGATCTAGAAGGCAAGGATCTCATGCCTTCTAGATGAGCACAATCTCAAAACCTATGTCAACAGTGTGGTAGTTGTACCCGCAGATCCAGATCTGCTCAAGAAGTACAAGGTTAAAATGGCGAAGGCCAAATGATTGATTCTCGATGGAGTGAGAGATCACATAGTGTATCACATTGTCGGCAAAGATATTGCCCAGTAGATGTGGGAAGCATTCGCCACGCTATACGAAGGATCTTCCAACAAGCGGAAGATGTAATTGGAGCAGAAGATGAGATCCACGCAGATGCAGAAGGGGGAACGCATTGATTCTTTCCTAACGAAACTTCAGGGGATCCGAGACTCGTTGGCAGTTGTGGGGTCAACACCTCGGCCTGCTGAGATGGTGAGGCTAGCGTTGAATTCAATCTCAAAAGTATGGTAAGTGTTTGTCCAGAGTATTCGAGGCAGAGAGAGATTGTCAGATTGGGAAGGGATGTGGGTCACTCTTCAGCAGAAAGAGATGAGGAGAGACTCAGGCAAGTGCAAACTTGATAGTAGTAGCAGCAACAGTGGGACGAAGCCAAAGGAGGAGGAACAGAATGCATCCCTTGCATCTAAGTGGCAACAGGAGCAGCAAAAGAAGAAGAAAGATGTTTCGAAGATCAAGTGCTTCCACTGTGGTGAACTTGGTCACTACGCTACGTAGTGTCCTCTCAAGAAGAAGGATCGGAAGGCTGCATCCGCAAAGATCGAAGAGGAGTTTTCCATGGTTGCCCAAATACCTCCAGGGGAGAGGTGGGGTGATCTAGAACTGTAGTTCGAAAGAACTGCAGATGAGCAGGATCTTAGGGAGTCCACCTCTCGGATCATTACCTTGCTATGGGAGCCCAAATTAGAAGTAGCAGGATGGACCAGTGTTAGTTGGCGCAGAGGAGTGTCGGAGTGACGGTTGCAGTGGCTAGGAGTGCTAGAGACTAAGCAGCGCAGAGCAAAATTGGCAACAATGTTGTTGGCACAATGCAAAGTCAACAACAGTGCAAAGGCTTCAAACGGGTCAACGCAGAGACTAGTAGTAGTCAGAACTCCAGCAACAGATGCATCATGCTAAAAACCTGTTCAATAATTTTGGATGTTTTTCTGTTGCTGATGCAGTAGCAGCAGCAGTTGGAGAAGGTTGTAGTGCAAATGCAATATTGGCAGCGGCAGAGCTGGCAGTAGCACAAATGCGGAACTTATGACGGTTGTAGTACAAATGCAGTGTTGGCAGTGGCAGGGTTAGTAGTAGTACAGATGCAGCATTTGCGTAATAGTTGGTGGGCAGCGATGTCAGACATCAACAATGTAGAGGGAGATGTTATAGAGAAGGGTGATGCTTCAGCAGGTTGCATTACTAGAGCACATTCCTCGCTAAGAGGAATGTTGATTTCTAGTAGCATCGGATGTGCCCTAAGCCTCAAAATTTGCAGGGAGGCTAGGACACATGTATTCCACACACCCAAAAATCGTTTTGAGAAATTCCACCCGGAGACAGTTTTATTAAACTAATTGATTATTTTTAATGGGTGCCTAAGTCTAAACTTAGGCAATTAAAATAATTAAAGGGTATTAATCAAACTGTAGGTGAAACTTCTAGAAGAAGATGAGGATCAAGCCAAAATGATCTAAGCCATTGATTAGAATCTAATCTGATTCATTGGTTCTCAACCAAAAGATTATAAGAGGAGGCTTGATGGGCATTTGGAAAACACATTAGTCAGGGATCAAGAGATTGAATTTCTCAGAGAGGGCAACACAAAAGTTGCTAGAGAGAAGATCGAAATGATTTCTTGTAGTGAAGGGCAGGGATAGTATCGGTTGGAGATTTTCCTGATCTGGGAATACATCGCAAAGGAGGCAGAGAGAAATCCAAAAGAGGCAACGTAGAGGCCACACTGGGCAGCATAGGTGACGCAGAAGCAGCGTAATGCCTAAGAGGAGATTCGCATTTTGTTGGAGAAGTCAAGTTCTAGAGCTAGAAGTCGGGGTGTGAGACTAGGAGGGAAGAAGTCCAAGTCTCAAAGAAAAATCGATCTGCATAAGGAGTGACATAGTCCCCAAAAGCTGCGACGCAGTGATTGCGCAGAGGCAACAAGGGACTAGGCATTCTGTGGCTAGATCAGTCAGGATCACCAATGATAGTGTGAGGTATATCTCACTCATCGCTTTGTCAGTCATATTATTTGTATTGGATAGCCAGCAAGGCATGCAAAGATTGTATTTAGAAAACTGTTGCTTAATAATACAAACCCTCAGCGGCTACACCAATTTTCCAGCGTTGGGTTTTTTCAGGGACATTTGCCCAAAAATAACGATGTAATGTGTTGTGTATTTCTTTCTTGCTCAGTTTCTTGTTTCCGCATATAATTTTAATTGGTGAAGGCTGCAGTGTATTAATTTCAGTATTTGTTGTAGGAAGCAGTAAATAATTTTTTCTGTAATCAACAAATAGAAGGAACTTAATTAGTTGCTGCAGTAGAAATTTGGGCTTCCAAATTTTCACATGGTATCGAAGCTGCAGGTGAAGCAAGAGAGCAGATCCGGAAGAGCACAGCCTGAAGAGAAGGAGGGTCGAACTGTTGTGCAAGCAGCAAATCGAATACCCAAAGGCATTACTCAGTCCAAGCCAGGAGGGAAAAAATTTCGAGGAAGGTCTCTCTCTTAGTGAGTCGACAGAGAGGTAAGACTTCTAAATCGAAGTTTGCTAGTGTCAAAGGGAGCAGCGCAGAAGATTCAACCAAGGGGAGGTTTTTGGTGTGACGTAGTTGCTGGGGCAAAAAAACGTCAGAAGGAAGAAGAGAGACATTGTTGAGGGAATTCTTCCTCAAAGGACTTCCAGCCAAGAAGTCTGAATTCTCATTTGTTGAGCAGTAGCAAGGAGCAACAAATCTACTAACTTCGGCAGGGAGTGCGTAGGCCAACCCAGTAGCAGCGCAGAGGAAAGAGGAGGCAGTTCGACATTTCGTTAGCAGAGATGGCAGCTAATGGTTTACGAGATCAGCATTGGTTGGAGGGTGCATCCAACTATGTGATCTAGAAGGCAAGTATCTCATGCCTTCAGGATGAGCACGATCTCAAAACCTATGTCGACAATGTGGTAATTGTACCCGCAGATCCAGATCCGCTCAAGAAGTACAAGGTTGAAATGGCGAAGGCCAAACAATTGATCCTTGACGGAGTGAGAGATCACAGTGTGTCACATTGTCGGCAAAGATAGTACCCGACAAATGTGGGAAGCATTGGCCATGCTATACAAAGGATCTTTTGAGCAAGTGAAGATGTGATTGGAGCAGAAGATGAGATCCACGCAAATGCACAAGGGGGAATGCATTGATCCGTTCTTAATGAAACTTCAGGAGATCCAAGACTCGTTGGCAGTTGTAGGGTCAACACCTCAGCCTGCCTAGATGGTGAGGTTGGCCTTGAATTCAGTCTCAGAAGAATGGTAACTGTTTGTCCAGAGTATTCAAGGGAGAGAGAGATTGTCGGATTGGGAAGGGATTTGGGCCGCTCTTCAGTAGGAGGAGATGAGGAGAGGCTTAGTCAAGTGTAAACGTGATAGTAGCAGCAGTGGCAATGGGACAAAGTCAAAGCAGGAGGAAGAGAATGCAGCCCTTGCATCTAAGTGGCAGCAAGAGCAGCGAAAGAAGAAGAAAGATGTTTCGAAGATCAAGTGCTTTCGGTGTGGTGAACTTGGTCACTACGCTATGCAATGTCCTCTCAAGAAGAAGGATAAGGACAAGAAGCATGATCCGAAGGCTGCATCCACAAAGATCGAAGAGGAGGAGTTTGCCATGGTTGCCCAAATACCTCCAGGGGAGAGGTGGGGTGATCTAGAACTATAGTTCGAAAGAATTGCAAATGAGCAGGATCCTTGGGGAGTCCACCTCTCGGATCAATACCTTTCTATGGGAGCCTAAATCAAAAGTAGATGGATGGACCAGTGTCAAATCGTGCAAAGGAGTGTCGGAATGATAGTTACAGTGGCTAGGAGCGCTAGAGACTGAGCAGCGCAGAGCAGAATTGGCAACAATGCAGTTGGCACAGTGCAGAGTCAGCAGCAGCGCAAAGGCTTTAGAGGGTCAACGCAGAGACTAGTAGTAGTCAGTACTCCAACAACAGATGAATCGTGCTGAACACTTGTTTAGTAATTTTGGATGCTTTTCTGTTGTTAATGCGGTAGCAGCAGCAGTTGGAGAAGGTTGCAATGCAGTTGCAGTATTGGCAGTGGCAGAGCCAGCAGCAACACAGATGCAGAACTTATGAGGGTTGTAGTATAGATGCAGTGTTGGCAGTGGCAGGATTAGCAACAGTATAGATATAGCATTTGCGTAGTAGTTGGTGGGCAGTGATGTCAGACATCAGCAACACAGAGGGATATGTTACAGAGAAGGGTGATGCTTCAGCAGGTTGCATTACTAGAGCAGATTCCTCGCTAAGAGGGAGTGTTGATTTCTGGTAGCATTGAATGTGCTCCAAGCCTCAAAATTTGCAGGGAGGCTAGGACACATGTAGTTCACAACACCCAAAAATCGTTTTGGGAAATTCCACTCGGAGACAGTTTTATTAAAATAATTGATTATTTTTAATGGGTGTTGTTGACTGCTGGAGTAGCACCTGACGATTATGTGACGACTCCATGCCCAAGGATGATCCAGAGGACACTTGTACCATCAGATGTCATCAGTCAACAGAGTTTTTTAACTCTCCTTCTATCTTCTCATCATATTTCTTCTTTGTACCCAGATTCCACACCCTACGGAGAATTGTAATAAGTGATGCTAGTATGATGTTTCTTGAATTTGTAACAGGCCTAGGATGTGGGACTCGATCAGCAAACGAGTACACCTTGGAGTGTTTTTTTTTATCCGATGAATTATCCCTTTCATTTCCTTTCTTTTTCAGAGGGGGATAATTCTCTGGATTTTTTCACTCGTGCACACCCCAAAGCCGAGGTGACGGTTTGAAGATTGAGCCCCTGACACATCTTAGTGTCTAGGGTCGATGTATATTACCATACTAGATCACACGAAAAGTTTCGTGGAATTTGGCTAGGTCTAAGTAGGATTTTTTAATAGTTAAAAATTTCCCGCAAAACGGGATTTTTTAATTATTTTTTATGTAAAGGCATAAATAAGTGGCCTTAGGAGATGTATGGGGCGTATGACCAGTCGAAATTCATCCTCAGAGGCCCAGCATTCTCCTAGAGCCTACTTTGGGGGTCAAAAAATGACTCAGAGTCCCTCAAAAGGCAATTTTTCCAGTGACAGTGGCAAAAATGAAGAAAAAATTCAAAAAAATGAATAATTGGAAAAATTTAAAAAATTTTCCAAAGTCAAAATAAGTCAAATTTTGACATGGAAGTCAAGCAGATGATCGAGGATGATGTGGCAAGCAATGTGGGGCCCACCTCAAGTCAAAGTTTCAGCAGCCAGTCAAAGTCAAAGAAAGTCAACTCAAAGTCAAAGTCAAAGTCAAATGGGCCAGCAGGCAAATGGAAATTTTTGAGTTACAACTTTGATTTAATTTTCAAAGGTTAAAAAAAAAGTCATAAGGTTGAATGTATAATTAAATGAATGGGTATGGGCCCCACTCAAACCCACATAATATATGCACATGCCAAAAGTCTGTACGTATTTTTCAGCCCACCAAAAAATTCACGTGGGCAGCAAAGTTTATGTGGGCAACAATTAAATTACACACTGGCACAGCAAGAGCAATGTACGCTGGCCAATAAAATTTTAACGTGGCAACACATATATTCCAGCAGCTTCAACGCATGGTCAGCACAGCTTCCACGTGGGCCCAGTCCAAGATTCAACTCAGCTGTACGCACATATTACTCAGCAATCCACGCAGCAATTACATACAGCAGTTTGCAAGCAGTTATCACAGCTTTAACGTGGGTCAACAGCAGTTAAAAGTGGCAATTAACAGCCACTCTAAACAGCAGTTCATACACATGTTCATCCACAGCTTCCACGTGGGCAGCAACAGGCGTATATCAGCAGTTCATACAGCAGTCTAAGGCAGCATGTACAGCAGTTTATGTGCAGTCAACAGCAGTTACGTGCCAAGCTACAGCAATTAATATACTCAGACTTCAACACAGCAGTTTAACGTTGATATCTCAAGCAGTTAGAACAGCAGTTATCTTCACATTGGGATTGTCATCTAAGCCACTTGTCATTTCATTTTTTCATTGGGATCTTCACCTGATTGCCATTTGTCACTGGAATTTGCCTTGGGATCTCCTCCCATTTGCCTATTTATATGAGCCTTGGGCTCTTATTGTATATCATAGAACGAGCTATTGGGCTGGCGGAGACTCTGCCGGATTTTGTACTTAGCATTTACATTAATAAATAAAAGTCTTTGGGGTTACCAGCTTCTCTTGTGGTGCATGCCTTGGTACATGAGGTATACTTGTGTCGTTTAATATTCATGTGATTTTCATTTGCTATCTAGTTGTTTTTCATTTTGCCTGAAGG
>APFE030861317.1:0-13594 GCA_000404065.3 Pinus taeda
TATATAAAACCAAAATTTAGGATAAAAATTTATAAGACATGAACAACAAATTTAAAAGATTTAAAAGCTTAACCATAGTTTAATATAAAACCACAATTTTCATAAATTAAATTAAGGGTTCCACAAATTAGATTTAATTATAAGTGCAGGGTAGCCATGAAAAAAGCAAGTTACACTAACAATTTTTATCGCTCACACCAACCTACATCACCGAGAGTGTAACGCCTCACAGCTCTGGCACGGGCACGCGCCCCTCACGCGATAAAATGCAACTAAGTATTATGCGAGCGCTCCAACATACGGAGGCGTGGTGGACAAAACACGCGGTTATGAGGAGAGCGTCACGAGTTTATATGGCGAGCTGGGAAAACTAACCGGCGAGCCGACCGTAGGAAAACCTTACACGATGGGCGCTTCGGGTGGGCGGTCCCGCACGATGGGCGAGCCGACCACACATCGGGCGATGGCGTCCGGGTTGAACGACGGACGGATGGAGGGTCAGCCGAGCGCTTGCCCACTCCAACGAAGGGTATAAGCACATGAAGTGCGCGTTTCATTTGGAGCATCACACAACATCGCAAGTTCTTCGTACTTCTAAGTCGTGGTGGACGCATTACCGCAGGTCGCACTTGAGGATGTGCCCGCCGAGACAGGCGACATAACTTGGCAGCACGGGTGGTAGTGTGGGTGGTGGAGCGCACGGGCGCGGGCCCACCACGTTTGTACACGGAGTAGGGTTGGAGTTTGGACGTGGGTCGTGCACGAGCGCGCTCGCCCGGTGGACAACGAACTCGGTTGTATATTGTATATTGTATATTGTATTTTGGTTAAGGCATGGGCAGACCACCGTGCGCTCTTGCACGAGCGGGTTCCCGCCTTGGTTATGAACGCCGGTGGAGTGGAGTTGTTACTCCCGGTCATTGTAAAATTCTTCCATATAATAAAAGAAAGTTTCTCTTGCATATTCTTATGGTTCTTGGTTATCGTTTATCATGCTTTTATAATGGATTCTGCACATTATAATAATAAGTGAAGTTTTTATGAATTAATGAAGGCGTAGTTCGTAAAGTAGCTTAACTATGGAAATGGTTGGTTGCTTAGGCGGTGCCGCACCCGCTCAACTTAAGAAAAAAAGATTTGGGGGCGTGACAGGTGGTATCAGAGCTGATTCAGGGTTGAAGAGGCTTGATGATAAGCGAAGAGAACAAATATGTATGCAAGGACAGGTTATGAAGAAATCATGGATGAACAGTCTGGATTTCATGGACTTGATGGTCCGTGGAAAGACCACTCAAGCTCTTGTGGACACAGGGGCCACCCATAACTTTATGATGACACGGTTGGCTATAGAGGTCGGACTAACGATTCTCCCATCGAACATGGAGGTCAAGGCAATGAACTCTAAGGCTAAGGTGGCGGGTTTGGCACACGAAGTGCCGGTACAAATAAAAGACTAGACGGGTCAGTTCTACTTCACGGTGATAGAGATGAATGACTTCGATGTAATACTTGGACAAGATTTCTTGAAGGGCAACAAGGCTATTGCTGTCCCCTTCTGTGATGAGGTGGTGCTGGTTGGACAGACACGAACTTTGACTTTGCCCACTCATAGGCAAAGGAGGGAAGTCAAGGTGCAACATGTTTCTGCACTGAGTTTGGAGAAGGCTATGAAGGAGTCAGATATGGAGACATATGCGGTGATGTTCAAGGGAGTCCAAGGTGATGGAGTGGGGACGCCTGTTCGAGCTGAGATTTCTGATGTGCTTGCCGAGTATGCAGATTTGATGCCTAATGAGCTACCGAAGAGGCTTCCACCAAGGCGTGCAGTGGACCATAGCATTGAGCTTGAACCAGGGAAGGAACCCCCGGCAAAAACACCTTATCGTTTATCAGGGCCTGAGTTGGAGGAATTGAAATGACAGCTCAAGGAGTTAGCTGATGCAGGTTTCATTAGACCTTCAAGGTCCCCTTATGGAGCTCCGGTATTATTCCAGCGAAAGAAATATTCCAATGAGCTACGGATGTGGTGTGACTACCGTGCATTGAACAAGCAGACGGTGAGAAACAGGTATCCTTTGCCATTGGCTGCTGATTGCTTTGACAAGCTTGCGAAAGCCTGAGTGTTTTCCAAGCTGGACTTGAGGCATGGGTACTATTAGGTGCATATTGCTGAAGGAGACGAGAAGAAGACCGTGATCATAACAAGGTATGGTAACTTTGAGTTCCTTGTTATGCCATTTGGGTTGTGCAACGCTCCTGGGACATTTTTCACTTTGATGAATGATGTTCTATGACCATACTGGGACACGTTCGTAGTGGCATACTTGGACGATATAGTGGTTTACAGTGACAACATGGAGGATCATAAGAAGCACTTGGCGATCGTTTTCAAGGCACTGAGGGAGAATCAGTTGTTCTTGAAGAAGTCTAAGTGTGTGTTCGCTCAGACCGATATTTCGTTCCTTGGGCATATTGTTGGTCAGGGGTACATACGGATGGAGCCAAGCAGGGTGAAGGCTATTGAGGACTGGGTTGAAATGAACAATGTCCATGAGATGAGGGTGTTCTTGGGCATGAACAACCACCAACGGAAGTTTGTAGAAGGTTACTCCAAGGTAACATCGGCACTGACAGACCTACTGAAAAAAGACAAGAGGTGGTGTTGGATGGAGAAATGTCAAAAGGAATTTGATGACTTGAAGAGAAGGATGGTTACATCGCCGATACTGAAGTTGCCTAACTTCGGGAGACCGTTTGAGGTGCACACTGATGCTTCAGATTTTTCCATAGGAGGGGTTCATATGCAGGGTGGGCATCCGGTGGCCTATGAGAGTCGGAAGTTGCAGGATAGAGAGCGAAGGTATCCGGTTCATGAGAAGGAGATGACTGCGATCATCCATTGTCTTCATGTATGGAGGCATTACCTGATTGGGAATCCATTTGCTGTCAATACTGACAATGTTGCAGCGAGTTATTTTGCATCACAACCGAAGATTTTTGCGAAGCAAGCTCGTTGGCAGGACTTCTTGGCAGAGTTCGACATGTCTATTGAGTATAGACTGGGTAGACATAATGCGCTAGCAGATTTCCTTAGTAGGAAGGGACAACTTGCAGCATTGGAGGGAGAAGACTGGGAAACAAGGAGTAGAAGTCGGATTCAGATGTCAGAAGAGATGCAAAACAAATTGAAGGAAAGTGTGGAAACTGATACTTTGGCGCAGAATATAGTGAAGCAGATAAAGGAAGGGAAGACACGAAAGTTCTTTCTACGGGATGGTTACTTGTTCTTTGGAAACCGACTCTATGTTCCAAAGACATCTGGTGTCAAGAGGCACCTTTTGAAGGAGCGCCACGATTCTCCATGGCCTGGCCACCCAGGGCAGCGTCGTTCTTTGGCATTGTTGGAGAGAGGGTTCTTTTGGGAGAAGATGCGGGAGGAGATGGAGGAGTATGTACATACGTGAATAATTTGTCAACAGGACAAACCGAATACACAGAGGCAAGGAGGACTGTTGCAGCCTTTACCTATTCCAGAGAGGCCATGGATGAGTGTCTCGATGGACTTCATTGTTCAGTTACCACAGGTGCAGGGGTATAATGGGATTATGGTCGTGGTCGATCTGCCGATTTTTTCTTTAAGAATGTGGTGAAGTATTGGGGGATCCTGTTGAGTATCGTGTTGGATAGAGATCGACGATTTACAGGGAGATTTTGGACCACATTGTTCAAGTTAGTTGGGACAGAGTTGTTGATGAGTTTGAGTTACCATCCGCAGATAGATAGGCAGAGCAAGCGTATCAACGCATTGCTAGAGGACTACTTGATACATTATGTGACGGCTGATCAGAAGAAATGGCGTGAACTCTTGGATATTGCTCAGTTCAGCTACAATATTCAAAAGAGTTCTGCGACGGGGTACAGTCCATTTGAGTTGGTGAATGGGCAGATGCCAGTTGCTCTGCACACCGTTGAGACCACAGGTTTTTTGAGGAGTCCTCATGAAAAGAGGTTCATGAAGGCTTGGGAGGAGACCTTGGAGTTGGCACGGTTGCGCTTGCATGATGCTACAGGGAGGATGAAGAAGTATGCTGATAGGTGAAGATGGGATGTACACTTAAGTGTGGGAGATATGGTGTTTCTCAGGCTTACTTGGGAGGAGTTTCAGCCAGCCAAGGGGACGGCCGCCAAACTGACACGGAAGTATGAGGGACCATTTCGGGTGAAGAAGCCAGTGGGGGAGGTTGATTACAAGTTGGAGCTTCCACACCATATGCACATGAAGCATCCAATTTTTCATGTTAGTCAGTTGAAGAGATGCAAACTTGACTCAGACCATCTAGAGAGAGCTGAACCACCGAGAGGACCAGCTGGGATAGTGGACAAACCACGCTTGGAGTTGGAGAAGATATTGAGTTATCGGACTACAGGGATTGGTTGCCACCAGAAACGGGAGTACCTTGTCAGATGGAAGGGAGCACCAGAAGAGGAGAGTTGGGAATCGGAGGACTCACTTTGGAAGTGGAAGAGGAAGATTGCGAGATTTGAGCGGAGAGTACTTAGACGTGCAGGATTGTCGAGGGACACAATGATTTCCAGTGGGGGAGGATGCAATGCCTCACAGCTCCGGCACGGGCGCGCGCCCCTCAAGCGATAAAATGTGACTAAGTATTATGCGAGCCCTCCAACATACGAAGGCGCGCTGGAAAAAACCCACGGTTATGAGGAGAGCGTGGCAAGTTTATATGGCGAGCTGGGAAAACTAACCGACGAGCCGACCATAGACAAACCTTACACCCACTCAACTTAAGAAAAAAAGAGTTGGAGGCGTGACAGAGAGACTCATTTAAATAAAGCTAAACTACAAAAGAATTACATGGAAACTAGAGAAATGAAAGTTAATGACACTGGAAGGTATAAACTTACGTGCACATGAACTAAGTAATTAGATGAGTAGGAACTAAGTAATTAGATGAGTATGAACTAAGTAATGAACAGAGAATCTAAGTAATGAAAGGAGAAACTATCCAAATAATGTATGGATGGGATAATTTGAACCATAACAATCCGACGGATTGATAATCAATAAAAAATATTAAAAAAACACAGGAAGAAAATTAACAGAGAAGACTAAAAACAAAACTAAAATGAAAAGACTAGAGTTTGCTTTGAAAACAAAGATCAGAAGAAATATACCTGAACATTGAGTAAAACATAACAACAACAAAATAATTGAACCTATCCATTCAGTTAATATTAATAAAAACATTAAGCAATACAAAATAACTATTTAAAATAAATTATATATATTAATAATTATAATAATAAAATATTTAAAACAAAATTTAATATAAAAATTTATGAGATATTAATGAACAACGTATTTAGAAGATGTAAAAGCGCAGCTCAGAGTCCTTAAAGCAATTTAATATAAACCACATCGTCCGAGAGAATTATAAGAGAAGGGCAGCCCTGAAAAATGGATTTCGAGGGCCAAGATTATGGCATCTGGTTTTTATAACTGACATGAAACTGCACCTAATTTAAATAAAGATAAACTATAGAGGAATTACATCTACACCACAAAAAATTGAAGTCGCGGAGAAACAAAATATTGAACACATTGGAAGGTTTAAATGTACCTGCAAATGAAAATACAACAATTTCAATTAATGGGGAAACTACAATGGTTTAATAAGCGCGACATGCATGGATGGAATAATCTAAATAGAATGGAATAGTGATTGGATGAGCAGGAACTATAGTTATGAGTGGAGAAATTAAGCAATCAACGGAAGGATGGGATAATTTAATAACCAATAGAAAATACTTTCAGAAAATTAATTACCTCAGGAAATTAATTATTGGCTCGATTGATAACTAATAGAAAATATTTCAGAAAATTAAGAGAAAGAAAAATCATAGAAGTCTTGATTTCAGGCATTACAGTGCTGCAAAAATTAACATAAAGAAAACTGAAATAGGACTAGGGTTTCAGAGATCAGAGGAAATGTACCTGTAATTGAAGCCCTGCGAGTTATTGAGGAGGAGCAGTGAGTAAACCATAGCCGACTCTTCAATGTGAGGTTCCTATCTATCATAACTATGCAACAGAAAACAATTCCTTCACTAATTTTCGAGGAAATAAAATAAATTCCATTTGTTCTACGCAAACATAAGAAACTAAATGAAACTAAACAGCAGAGGAATTACATGAAACTACATCAGGGTACACAAGTGGATGGAATGATGATGTGGCTGAAAAACCAACTGAAAATACACTGAAAACTTCAAAGAATATGCCCTGTCCTTGGTGTGGTTTGAGCTGAGGAAACCTCGGTTTCTGTCATTATAGGGCACAAGAAGTTAACAAAAAGAAAATGGAAATGAATGGGATCGCTGGAATTGACAGCAGAGATCAAAGGAATGTAGGAGGAGCGTAACCGACTATTCAATGGGAGGTTCCTATCTATCGCAACAATACAACATAAAATAATGGAACCGGTCCCTTCAGAAGTGTTTTGATATACATGGAAATACATTGAAATGGCTGAAATGAATTAAAAAAACTACTGCATCTATCAAAGTAGATAGAAACACAGCACAAATGAATCAATATAATATATACCTGAAATTAAAAGACCCAGAGAACTTAACCGCCTTTCCTCTGAAGCTAGGATGATCCAATTGCCTCCTTATATAACATGATTGACTTTGCACATACTCACTTACATGACAGACATGTCACAGGCACACGCACAAGCACACAGACTGAGATGCCCAAGTACATATACCAGACCCACAAGACATGCATAAACATACCAGATGAGACCACACATAGACACATCCGGCGACAGTAGAGGTTCATGACAAGGAAGAAGTAAATGGGAAATTTCTGCGACCTTCGATACATATATGTAGGGTTTCTCTCAACGGATATATTGGCCTCCTTTTTTGAATAACGGTTTCAGAGGCAAATCTGTCTCTTCCAAAAATGGGAGAGAATTTAAAATTGGTCTTTTTAAAAAGACAGGCATAAAACAATCATGTTTTTCTTTCTTTTAATTTCGATTCATGATTTCGGTTTTTCAGTTTCTATTAATCAGTGCGTTTTATGATATTTGATTTAACCATTACTTTTCTAAATTTAGAATAAGTTTCACATGCCCTAGGTAGAATCTAATGATGAAGTAACCGATGTCAAAATTAGAAATGGAATTGTCGGACTGATACCGATTGGCTATTGTAACATTTATTTAACGGATATATCGACCTCTTTTCTTGAATAACCGTTCCACGACAAATCTCCTATTTCTTCCAGATGAGTGAAAATTTTAAAAATTAATGTTACTATCTTTTAGCTATTTTGTGTTCATTATGGTTAACTATTACTTGTTTTTGAATAATAAAAGCATTATATGGATATCCTCGGAAATTTACCAACAGTGTATATAGGGACAGTGTATATAGGGTTTTTCATAGGGTTTCTTTTAACGGTTATATTGGCCTTTTTTATTGAATCACTGTTTATTTTATTTTTTAACTGAACAATCATTTCACATATATACATACTCTTTCAACAGATATATGGGCCTCCTTTACTGAACAACCATTTCCAAAATATTTAAGATTCGTCTACCCAATGTCCCTAAAAAAAGCAAAAAATGTTTGCGTGTTTTTTTTTATTTAGATTTCTGCTTTTTTCTTTTCGTATTTATTTTAACTCCTGCATTTTACTATTTTACTGTGTTACCTAGTTTATTTAAAATTCTGCATTTTACTATGTTGTTCCGATTAGCTTTGATTTATTATTACTTTTTCAATTTTAGAACAATAACCTAAATTACTTAACACAATGTGAGTGACAATTCTTTAAAACAACAAAGAGTGACTCTATTAAAAGACAAAGGCCAATTCTCTAATATGTTGGCCTCCATTCATTATTGAATTCAAGAACTCATTTAGTGATTCCACTAATCCGGATTTGATTCCATGATATGTGGGATTTGATCCCATAACATAACATATGGAGTTCAAATTGTTTATGAAAGGCTGATAAGGTGGATGATAGGGTAAGCATGATTATGCATTGGTACAAATCAAATTTTTTTCTTGTTTATTATAGAACTCTCAACTAAATGACCATCAATGAAACAAGTAATTGTTACATGATTAGTAATTTCATCTAAGGGGAATTTATTTTCAAATCTAATAGATATGATGTCAAATAATAATTCTATTGTAATATATCTATTACACCTCCAAAGTAAAGTTATGGTATATATGAGGAGTTAAAATATATTATTCAATGGTATCTTGGAAAATGGATATTGTATGAGTAATCATTTAAATGGGATGCTTTTCTTAAGGGCTAAAAAAAAAAATATCTATGTAATTTTCTTTCATATGGATATGAATTTATGATCATTTTGAATATTCATTTAATGAGGATAACAAGGATGTGAAGGAACCCTTGAAACCTAAGGCTTTAATGAATATACAATAGGATGTAATAATATTTTGAACTCTTGATCCTAAATATTAATATGAGGTGTATCCATGGAAGAAACCCCTCAATCTATGAAGAAAGTCAAGCGCATAACAATCAAGGGAATATCATTTAGGTGTGTGAAAATAAATCCACCATTTGCATAATATGAGTATTAATGGAAGCCATCTAGAAAGTTTTTCTTCAAATCCATGAAAAACATATTAAATATATTTCTAGTGTAGAGGAGTCAATACACAAGGAAGATTTAAAAACTTTAATGATATAGAAGTAGATCGTGAAGAGGAAAAATATGACAAAGGGTATGCCATTTATTCTTGTGGTGTTGTTATGTGATTTGATATTGTATATAATATAAAATATTGTATTCATAGTCGTATTGAGAAATTATAATATTAGTTATTAACTACTTTCAAAAATGAATGATGGTTTTCAATGTTATAGGATTATTTATAATGGCTAGAAAGTTATTTACTGATTATAAAATCAAAAAGAAATTTTGTCCTTCTATCTTGAGGACGTGTAGATCCAAAATGAGTAAAGTGACATGACTATATAACTAATAATAATAGGTTTTCATCCCTAGTAATTGATATTGTTGTCTTAGTTAAATATGTTAATTTAAAAGTTGTGCACATTCTCTCTTATTGTCAACATTTAATTCTAGTTTTAATATTTGTATAACAATGGGAATAGGTTGACCATATTGAGTTATGCATAAATATTTTTTTCATAATGTTAGATCTTAATATTTTGGATTGTATTTAGATTTATCAATAAATAAGATATATGATTTTTTATACTATTTCTGTTCACAAACAATATTAATATTAATGTTGTCTTGTCCATGTGGAGAAACTATCAACCCAACCAAGAAGCTCCATAATTGATTACATTTACATTTTGAATTCCCTTAATATAGTATTCATTATAAAAATTAGGTTAGCTATCTAATTATTATAAAAATAAGTTCCATTCAATTGCCAAATCAAAAGTAATCCTATCTTTTAAAATAGTTATGTTTCTTCCATTGTTAGTTTATGCATAAACACGTAATAGAGCTAGAATATCTGGATATCGTGGCTTGAATTCTTGGTAAAGCCAATAACTGATGGTTTTGGCATATGTATGATTTGAGTTTGAGTAAAAAAGTGAAGCCTACTTGCATGAATTGAAATTACATGATTGCCCCCATCATTGCAAGAAGCCAAAGATTATGGTTCTCTCAAAAATCCCACAAGGGAATTTTGTCCCCAAGCCAAAACTATTATTAGAGCCTGATATGGCACAGCCATTAATGAGTATCATTTCAAATTCTTCTCATTCAAAAGCATGCATGTAAAATTTAAAAGTTCATTGAAACCTTGGCTTCATTAAGTGTTGACCATCATTAGAAGTAGAAATCCTTATGATACTTGTTTGAAGATTACTTATGCTATAGCTTAGAGATACACCCTTCTTCTTAACATAAAAATATCGTGTGACCTTACATGTGACAAGTATTACAATGAGAAAAGGACCACATGTACAATGTCATTAGTAATCTCATAGTTGAATTAAAAGAAATGGCACAATGCAAAAAACATTGAATAGAGAAAGAAACTTTATGTCCAATGGTGAAAAGCTTATCCATTTATACTTTAGAAAATAAACTACCTTCTTTTACAATCTTAACATCAAACATAGTAAACCATGGTGAAATCATAGTGTAGTTAATCAACATAGAGAGAGAAGAAAGAGTCCACACAAAAAGATGGTATTGAATAAAATTTTTATGATGTACACCCTATCACCTCCCTTCACTTGTTTTAATAGAATTTATTCACATTGTTGAAATATATTCTCCTGAACAAAACTCCAAAATACCCCATCATAATCCTAGGTGTTGGATCAATGATAGATATAAATCAGAAACCTTTCGCATGGGAGAGTTTTTTTTTCCTAGGTAGGTGGGACTACACATCGGTTTTTAACTAATGACCTTAACATCAAGGAGTGCCTTAAAAGTACACCCAATAAACATCTATTCAAAATCCCTATGAGGCGGTGTTGTACTATGTAACAAACCCCCCCATTTATATGAGTAATAGTAATTAATATTTGACATATAAATAGGGGAGCATTTTAAATTTTTAGCCTTCGAAAACAAATGCTAACTCTGTAAATTTTCCTTAAAAACCTTAAAAAAGGAACTCATGCTTGAAGCTCTTATCGCAAATTGCATCTCAAAGTTTTCCATGTAATAGTTGTTAACATTCCATCGAAATCCCGAAAGCGATATGTGATGAGGTCCCCGATGTGATTTCTAGATCACCACACTTTAATAACACATGATCGCACTTCGCAAATCACAAATTGATGGAGCATGCCATTGTGTCAACCCTTAAGAATTTGTGAAATGTGATATTGCGATTCTCGTAATCACATTTCTCATTAACTTCGAATAACGTTATATGGCAATGTTTGAAAGTTGTGATGTGCAAATAAAGTGTGAAGCATGGAGAAGTTACTGAGTTCTAATGTAATAATGAGTGGTTTGATAGAGTAATTAATTCCTCAAGGAGAGGAATTGATGTTTTCAAGTTATCCCTAGTTAAAACTGAAATCTCGTGTAAAATCTTCCCATGATTCAAAGTCATTTCAAAGAACTCTCTTCCTTAATTTCCCTCCATTGTGTGTGCTAATATATCTCTTTCATTTCAAGCAAGCCTCAAGAGAAATTTCATCGTGAACGGTAATGCAAAAGCAGAAGAAGTAGAGAATTACAGAGTCTGTTATATCAGAGATGTCACCTATATTCGCTGATGAGGCATGACAGCATGGGAAGTCATATACAACAGACTCGAAGATGAGCGTCCTAAAATTACTGTCATAGAGGTAAAAAATGACTCAATAAAACCGTTGGGGGTCCAATTCAAAGATGTTGCTTACTCCTTCCTTCACAAAACAGGAGAAAGAGCGAAAATACTCCCATACACTCATATGATTAGATGGGTGGTCGAAAATCTCAGTATTGAAGACATGCAATTCATGAACTCGAATATGGAGCTAATGGGGTCCATCAAAGCTGAAGACCTGAAGAAAAGGTATCATATACCTTACCCTTAAGAAATATATGATAAAACATACGTAGCCAACTTCGCGAAGAAAATTGAAGAACCTTTCGAGATGATCCACGGTTGGAGGGTCCTAGAGAAAAAGTTCAAATATGATAAAATGAGTATGTATCTCGTGGCTTCTTTGGAAAACCCCTATAACTATGCAACTTCTATGTTATGTAGGTTATATGGATTACCTAATAATACCAAGTTTTCCATAGAATGGATTCCTTTAATTAATGCTTCTGTCAATTCCCACATAATGAATTGGCCCACTATCCTATCTGATAACCCATCTATTGCTATTTCTGAGTACTGTCAAAAGAGATCCACCTCCACAGGGAACCTTCCTCCATTTTATTTCAGTGCCTATATCATGGATGTCATCTGTTTCTATTCTAAGTTTCCAATCGGGGGTTGGAAATGGACTTTGCAAGACCCCTACCTCATCCATCTCAACCAAAAATAGATTTGGGAATCCCATTATATACCCCATTTTTATAAAATATGTCATGGTCTCATTTTACCATTACATCAATTTATTTTTAATAAGAAAGTCCCCATGGTTTCTAAAGAAGCCACTACAAACCTTCTCGTAGTAGGCAAGTATTTTACTGAAGAATGGTTTACATATATCGGAGCTTTTGGTATTACAGGGAACCCGCATGTGCTCCCTTTGTATGTCTCTGACAAGACACTAGTAAGAGAAATTGCTCACTAGACTATGGGAAAAGACCTAACCAAGACCATAAAATACAACAAAAAGTCATTATGGCCATCCTTTCCCATTCGATTTTGTTCTTTTTCATTAGAAAAATTCAACCATGCAACCAAGGAATCACTAAGCCTAGAAAGCCTCATGCTCCATATTGAGGCAAATTGATCCAAACAAAATAGCACATAATATTATTGCAGTAAAGATTAATCCCTTTAACAATGAGGCTAATGATTATTAGGATCTTTGACAATCAGCTCAATCATTCAAACAAGCATTGGAATGGGCAAAGGATAATTTGAGTCATGATGATTTTAAGAAGTTTCAGGAACTCGAAAGTCAAAGGCTCGAAACAATTCCATTGCATTTGTTAAGGGCTAAGGACAAAACTACTCCCAATGTAACTATGAGGAATGCAAGACCAAATTCTCGCATAGAGTCTCAAGTGGATAGAAGGAAAGCATAGAATACAGGGAAAGTGTAGGACACAGAGAATACAGTGGAAGCTAGCATAAGGTCTGTCGAGAAACACGTCATAAGTGACACAACTAATGATATTGGTGCTGAAGTCAAAAGAAACAATTTGGAGAAATAATGGGACAAATTTAATAAAAGGCTACAATATACTCCTAAGACAACAAATGCCCAAGAAATCAAAAAATATCACACTCCTCTACAAACTCAGAAAAATATAGAGTCTAAGTCGATGGTTGAGAAAGGGGAAAGTTCACAACATACAGAAATCATTCTTGCATTCCCCACATTAGAAATTATCCTAAAGGTAACTGAAATTCATTGTTTAGATGTGTTCTACAACCCACTACATAAGGCTATAATAAGAAGGCAGAGGAAGAGAAGGAGGGTGGAAACACCTCAAATTTGAGTAGGGAATGAGCCGATGGACATAATTTAGAAGGATATTCCTTCCAATCTTGCTAAACTTTGACAAGATTGTCGTAGTTTACAGGAGCATAACTGTGGTTCTTTATTCTTAAATGAGCCTTCTTCTTGGCAACATAAAAATGGAATAAGTCTGCATTTATGATTTTTCTAAAATACTCTAGGGCAAACAATCTCATGGGCACATATTTAGGCACCTTGAAAGGGCAAAGTTCACACCCGTACATTCTGATTTTTGTGTAATTTTGCTACAGGTACCAGTCACCTATCTTGTACTGCGTGTAAAGTTGGAGAATCTTCTTCATCTCACCAGGGAGTATAGGAGGGGAACTCCCATCAACAGAGTGGATGCTGGATGTACAAACTAGTCAATGA
>APFE030861319.1:0-15109 GCA_000404065.3 Pinus taeda
CATTTATTTATATTTTTATTAATTTACCATACCTCTTTTATAAATATGGTATTTGGGCCTTTGGCCCATAGGATTCACTACTTAAATAAAGCCTATTCTTGAAAATGGGCGAATGGATTCACTTAAATAAAACCTATTCTTGAAAATGGGCGAATGGAAGTTTGTAACTCCTAATTTCAAGGGCTAAATTTACCTTTTTTACCCTCTCCCTTAAAATAAGGTGGGCTATTTGAGGTGATTTGTAAAAATGTGCTATGATACAAAATATTCGCCCACTAAAAATTTAAAACCCCTTAATTTCGCCAAGGGGCGAGATTCGCCCCTAAAATCACCCCTATTTTTGTGAATTCAATGGAGTGATTACGACTGCAAGTTGCCCTGGCCGGAGTCTGGACTTTGGAGATTGTGGAGATTATAAATTTATAACGTTACACTGTTCACACCATATTAAACATATATAAAAAAAAATTATAATTTTTTTTTTTAACTTTTAATTTTTTAACATGCCCGTCAATATGACGTTTTTGAAAATGAATGGCAAGTTGAACATAACGTGGAGGTTTTAGATTAAAACGTATTTTACGGGTAAAAATGCGAAATACAGGCATACGGGCGTCAAATTTAACCCATGACAGTTATAATGAAAGTTCAAAATAAGATCAAGTTATGGTATTCATGCTTTGGTAAAGACCTACCAATCCTCTGATTATTTTAAACCCTTTATCAAATACTGTGCCATCTCATGTTCCTTTCTATTGACTAAGGAGGTCAATCACTGAAAGCTCTAGTTTGTTAATATTGAATTTTCTAACCCAAAACATGCTAAGGAATCCTGTCACAAGTATTTACCATGTGTGAGATGAACTAGAACCAACTATTACTGCATGGAAACCACCAATATGATTTATATATTAAGCAATGAGAGGTCATTGAAAAGAAGTTAAAATATTTAGAACAGTCATGTTAATGCATGAAAGCATATAACAAAGAAGTTGACTGGGTCATTGAAAAAAACCCAACAAACTTTGCGAGGCAAAGTTGTCAAGTTTGACTTCGCTACTGAATATTGGAAAGCACAAAAATATTAAAAAAAATTCACACTTTGTGTTTAAAAAAGAACTTTTGGGACTTTACAAAGAGGCAAGCAGGGTTTCCTGACTCGGCAATGAGTCAAACTCATTAACAACCCATCAGACACCAGCACATACTCACTGTTCAAACAGTTCCTGCAAAGTCAAAATTGCTTTGAATCACCAAGGCCTTAAACAAGAGGCCAGGTTTGACCCGCAACACCAGGCCAAACCCAACAGGTTTGTTAAAATTGTTTGTTACAATAGATTGAGATCAATAAATTAAATCTGGAAATTTAACGGGCTACAACAGAATATTTGTTTCTGCCATGATCGCTGCTACATAATTTCTGCTGGAATAAGAATCACAGGTATTAATCCTACAACTAGACTTCTGTGAGTAAATTTTCATTATGATGTGTAACATGGAAACAAACTGCCAAAACGCCAGCCTTCACATGAGTACACAGAAGGTTATCAATTCAGATTGCTATGACATGACTATACTAACATACTCTAAACAATTTGATATGTGGATAGCTTCAAGGCTGTCTCAACCAACCCCTGGCACAGGTTCTCAGAGTATTGTTAGCCTAATATGTAATTTAACTCTGCTTCATCTTCTATATCAGAATCCCTGTGGAGAGAGGGCTTCCACCATGGGAATTCAATGTGTTCTGTTCTGAATTCTGACTGAAATGATATTATGGATTTTAGTAGAAGGGGCATTTGAAGATGTGTAGTAAGTTATGTTTACTACAGTCCATCTTAATTGTCTGCAGTCTGCAGCAACAATGCTTTGATCTCCTCTGTTGTAATATCTTCCCTAGCGGATTGTTGATCACAATGTGCAAAATAATAGAGTTAGACTAGGAGCTATTGCAGTTTAATGGGTAATCAATTGAAACATTACATTACCTCTGCTCGAAATACATCTAGTGAAAATCCATTGAGGTGACTTAAGATTGCTTGCTTAACATCAAGACCAAGTCCATCTAGAGCCTTGATTGTGGATAGAAGCAATCCTGACTTATTGGAACAGAACATGTGAATGTTTATGACCTTCCCTTCTCTTCTACTTACCTCTACCTGCATTTCCAGGGAGAGGATATCAAAAGGTATTCTCTTTTTCAACCAATCACCATTGATTACATGGTTACCTAAAAGAACTCACAAAGAAACTACCAATGACAGAGAAGCCTTGAAGCTTGAACACAGAAAGAGATTGGTTGGCAACTATGACATTCCAGTGTGATCAACAATAGAAGATTTATAAAATTTTATGAAGGGTAATATGAAAAATTGAACTTGCTGATTGACAGAGTTTCATCTAAGTCACAATGGTCTACCAGTGGGCCTGTCTAACCCAACCAAATTTGGCCAAGGTTTTTCTTATAAAATGGTCTCACCTTGGTCACCACACATCTAGCTATGTCTATGCACTTCTTGCCTTCATTGAACCACCAACTACCAACTTCACCTCAATTTCTACATTTTCCATTAATGCAATTATCTCACATGTATTGCTATCACATGCCAATCTAAAGTTGTCTCATGCATTATGGGCATGCAATCACTACCACACCAAATAATTTCATACTCAACTAACTTATATGAGTCTTGTGCCAACAAACTCCAACCATAATGCCCCCCAAACCCCTTGTTACACCAACCCAAATGCAACACCTAATCCAATGCATCTCACCTAGTTAAGCAATTAATTCATGACAAGATAAGTAGAACCATCATAAGTCGCTACACTCATGGTTATCCCTTTACTCATGGTTGAAGTTTCCTGAGTTAGAATCTCTTGTACACCATCAAATTGATTATGATCCAGTTGTAAAGAAAATTGGAAATCAGATTGATTTAACTCTAGTTGATCTTGAGGGTCTTTTACCTTCGACAACCATTATGGTTGTTTCTGTCACTGCATCTACCACTAGTGGTAAGCCTCTATTAGAAGAAAACTTGTGAAAGACTTTAGATGCCTGTGATAGAGCGCTTTCACTTGATGCAGCAAAAAAGAAGGTTTTGGATTTTGTTGAGAGTAGGATGGGATATATTTCCCCCAATTTGTCTGCTATTGCAGGGAGTGCGGTTGCAGCAAAATTGATGGGTACTGCAGGGGGTCTCTCTTCACTGGCTAAAATGCCAACTTGTAATGTGCAGCTTCTAGGTGCAAAGAAAAATAATTTGGCAAGATTTTCAACAGCGACTTCACAGTTTCGTGTTGGATACCTTGAACAAACAGAGATTTTCCAGAGCACACCACCTACTTTGAGAATGCGTGCATGTCAATTGTTAATTGCTAATTTTTTTTCCATGAAACAGTTGAACCAGAGACTTTGCATTTCCAGTTTCTTTAAACTTAACAATTCAGGTATATAACTTGTGGGCTGCAATGAGAAGATATATGACACCCGAAATTGGATCTAAACTTTGTAGCCAGATACTCCCAATAGGCATCTCCTAGAAAATCACCTTAACAAGTGACAAACTCCTTTTGTTCGTTGAATTTAAAGCAAAGTGGCAGCTTCTTAGGATCAAACTCCTCTACTTGATTTGGAACAAAAGAAATGAAGCACTTCGTAGCAAGGCACAAACTTAACATTTTTTTTATTGGTATGTTTGTACCCTGATCTGTGTAAATATTCACTTGCAGAACACTGTCCAAGTCCAAAAGGTTGAAATGAAAGTGGTAGACTTGTGCAACAAGGAGCCCCCTAATCATTCTGTTTTCCCCTTAGCTTATTCTAGGCAATCACGGTGATTAGAATCAAGGCACAAACATTGGGTTTGCTGGGTTGTTTAACAAAGAAGGACATGGGAAGAATGGCATCACAATTAGCCTCCCTTGCTTCGACAACACACTCAAAAGTTCCTTCAACTAGTTCTCATTTTTTTTGAAGCCAAGAAACACCCAAGCCCAAACAAGGGAAATATGGACAGGAACCTTTGTACCATACCTTGAACAAGTCATTGTGAGAGGATCACCAAATCAAATATCAACAATTTTAGATGTACCTATTTGAATGCTTAATTTTGATTTCCTAAGTCTTGCTGTCTTACTTTTTCTTTGTGTTCATCTTAATCGATGTCATTATCTACTTTTGGAAACTATTTTAAACAATTGAACACACATGCTTTCCCTTTTATCAAATAACACCTAGAATGTTTCTTGTTCTAATCCAATTGCTTTGAGATCAATTATTTAACACAGATTCTGCTTTGCAGAACACTGTCCAACAACTTGTTTTAGTATAGACACATGAATTTTATTTTAAAAAATACCACAAAAAAACTTCATCCTAAAGAAATATGACCACTGATATTATATGTTTATACGATTCTAGCCATTTTGATATTTTGTCAAAGTGTTGGTTTACATACTGTTGTAGGTGACTGTTTGAGCTTTTATCTGCAAATAGGAAGGTACAATGAACATATATGCCAAAGAGACTTCAATATAACACAATTAACATAAAATCCATATGGTAGCAATATTTTTGAACATGCCAAGATCACTTTTATTAAAGATGAAAATATACATATCACTGATAACCCATGGGGCAGCCAACAATTGTGTGATTTTTGAGAAATATCAGTGAGCAAATAAGAGATATATGACTACATATAAGTGTTGCTTTAATTAAGATAAAATATAAATAGTATCAACACCTTCCACATGGACAATGCATACATAGGAGTATGCATATGTCACCTTCAAATGTTTGAATTTGCCGAGAAACTATGTACAGGTCTAGCAACTCGTTTTAGCATAGACACATGAATCTTATTTTAGAAAATACCACAGAAGAACTCCATTTTGAATAAATATGAGCATGCACAACAATAACCATTAATAAATGTATTGGTAAAGTTGATTTATTTTTAAACCAAAAACAAAAAAAGTGTTGTCAAAGAGACACATCTTCAAGTCTACATATACCATACATATCAGCTACTTCCCTTTTATATAAGAAGTGCTTCGGGTGCAAGAGTCATTGCAGTCTTTGTTGTATATAATGATTTATTGCATTCTGTCATGTGAAATTGTCATTATAAAAAAAAAAGTGTTGGAAATTACCCAATGAAGAAAGAGAAGACAAGCTCATAATGAAATATGCAAGTACTTGATTATTGGACCATTGAACACTTTATTTATATAGAAAAGATGAAGTACATGTACATACTTGCAACTTATCACAAGTTGGAACAATTTCAAACCCTAGCCAGTGACACCAAGAAAACCATAACAACCAACTCCTCATATATAAGAATCACACCTAACAAAAGCTAGTCACTACACCAAGAATCCTCAACAACCTAGCATCATCAACTGCAATGACATTCATGACATGAATTCTGGTATATGGAAGATTAAAGAAGAAGAAGTTGGATTTTCTCTCACAACTTGTTTGAGAAGCCTACAAGTTGGTTAACCTTTATGTCTTTTCCTTAGCCCTGTTGGTTTATTCTATGTCCTGGTTCAATATGCAAACATTCAGACACCATATTAACAACGGCAACAACAACCACTACACAATTTAAGAGAAAACTAAGAGCATAGACATGGAAACAAACCTGGAAAATCACCAATTTGGGTGTTGTCAATGAGCCAATCTTGTTCGGATGGAGGTTGATCCATTGAAGAATTTTTTGTATCTGTAAGATAACAATGTAATTTCCATCAGACCAAATAATATCATGTGAATTAATACAGGGATCAAAATACAAACTATATCAATTAGGGATCCCATTAAAGGCTAAGTAAAGTGTTTGGATTAAACATAAATGTAACCTACTCTTCAGGACATTGTTAACTTCACACAATCATATATCATGATTTATGATCTCTAAGGGAAACTCGTTGTTTCTTCCTTTTTACATCTAAATTATGTATTTATCATTAGCCCTGCTTTGGGCATAAAACAAGCAATACTTAGCCGATTTTGTGAGTGCCAAGGTCCTTAAACAAGCAAATTGGATTATAATTTCTCAAACAATACTCTTTTTTCGCTTGTTTATCTACTCATATTGCACTTTCATTAGCCTATAGATCACCGAATATCATATTAGTTCAAAATTCAAATTATAAAAGAAGAAAAGATTATTTGATGATTTGTTTTTTTTCTAAATTGTGTATGTAAAGGCAATGTTTACTTTGAAGACATCCTAAAATTGTGTAACTTCTTAGCTCCTTTTGAAAGTTTGACTGCATATATTGAAGGTTGGTTCTCTTCGTTTTATGTTGATTTGGTTGGCTTCCTGCTGGTGTACGACCTTTTTAGCTGAGATATTTTGTATTGAATATGTTGTAGATTTTTTTTAATCAAAGAGTGCGTTGTTCTTGGGGGAATAGCAGCGACCCTAGGATGAAGTAACAAATTCAAACCAGGTATGCATTTGCAAGATGGACCACAAGCCGCAAGATAACCTGATAACCTGGGGGCAATTAGATAACCTGATCTAGGTTATTGCAAAAAAAGTTTCAAGCAACCTATTTGGGGCACTTTTATGGCTGTCCTTCATAATAGTGTTGTCTCACTGGCATATCTAGAATGGACAATAGAAAATATAATTTCAAGTTACTGGAGAGGACACATAAGATGAGACTTTCAAAGTATGTATGCACATTCTAGGAAAGAAGATGTACAGGAAAGTAGGCTTTGCAAGCGCGATAAAAATATTGCTTGAAATTCATTAAAGCAGCGATAAAAAAAACATATCAATGACATTTCTTTCACCAGTGGAAGTCGATCATGCTTGCAATTTTCAGACAAAATTGATTTCTGAAGTTGTCATTTTCTGTTTTGGAGTCAGTGTTTAAGAACACTCCCTGAACTCCTGGTAGTAGAATTGCCCTATAGACTTCCTTTCTCTAGCAAATAATTTCCCAAAACTTCATCTTTATGGAAACTAAATTCCATACTGCAAATTTCATATATCGTACTTCTTGATGAATCTTATAGTACCATAATTTGTCCCTATAAATGAATTTCCTTGAACTGATGTTAATTGTTCAGCTTAGGGCTTAATTATATAGCTACGATATTCCATTGGCGATGATACAAAGGAGCCTAAGATAAAAATTATTTATCGACATAAAAAATATGGCATATCTAGCATAAAAATTCAGGCATAATTTTAAGAGTTGTTGCAAGAATAATTTTTTCTTAAAAAGTTATAAAAACACCTAGAATGAACATAAAATCATACATTTTATAAATTTTATTGAGACTTTATAGTCCGGACAATCCTGAGCAGGTTTCTCAAAAATTGCTCCTTTGGCTTTCTGCGATCTTTTGCTCACGCTATGTGATTATCATCTCTGTCCGAACTCAGAGTCATCCCCTGTCAGTTTATTATTTCCGCAGGAGCTGCTTGTAGCCATGGCAGCCCAATTGCTGGTCCTAAATCCTCTGAGCAGGCCGACCCAGAGGCTCCTTGATCCTCCAATTTTACTGAGTTCCGACAATCCCTACATTGAATGCATTTAGCGTGATCCTTCAATTTTGTTGAGTTCCTGAAATCTCTGCGATGAGTGCATTGAGCGTGATCCAACAATTTTGCTGAGTTCTGGCAAACCTTGTGCGATGAATGCATTGAAATGGTGGCAGATAGGAACGATTTGAAAATAGCAAACGCCGTGTTTATATTTGATGGCTCCTCGCAGGATTGGAAGAGCGTACAAATTCCAGAAATTCTTCCCCTAGGAATCGAACTTGTGTTAATCTGCGTTTATCATTTCCAGCAGCGAAATACTCTTCAATGGCGTACCGCCCATAGGTTATCTACCGATAGCTTGATATCTTATTCGCTGATAGCATTTTGCTCACTCGGTGGTTGTGCTCAGGGCAAGGGCGGGGTAGCAGGGGATGCTCCGGTTCACATGAATTTTTCAAATCGAGTTGGCGCGATTGCCATACGCTCGTTAAGGCATTGGCGGGGTTGGTGGATTTGAAACAGGCAGGCAGCGTGCGAGGTGACGAAGGTAACGGAGTTCAGGTTCCGGCGAGGTGACAAAGACGGAGAGGGAAAGGCCGATTGGGTGGTTGGCCGGAATAATGTGCTTTTCGGATGATCGGAATCTCCGAAAAGTCGCATTATAGACTACTCCATATGAAAATGGGTTATATTTTTTTGGGCATGTGGTATTAGTAAGCCATGGTATTGTAACAAAGCTTATTTACCAATTAAGAATCTGATTCGATTTCCATCATTAAGAATATTTTTACATTTGTTTTTTAACTAGCATTTACACCAAATGTTGCAAAGGAAACCTCTTAAGGCATAAATTGAATTAGTTAGGTAACATAAGTATAAATGGTTCCATATATTAGAATCCACAGGTCTAACAGATCTTGTCTAGTACCAAGGAGATCATCATAAAACACACTTTACAACTTTGAATAGGGCTAAGACATATCACATACAAGAGTCTTCAAGCTGCAATGAAATACAAACAATAAACATTGTTTCAAAGAATCAAACATAATGTAGATACTAGACTAAGAATTGAGCATAGGTCTAACAAATCTTGAGCTATGGTCAAAGGACTGCCCTTGTCCTCAGAATCATTACCAACAATGGAGATTATGGTAGTTAAGTAGAGGGTCCTCAGAATCATTACCAACAATGAATATTATGGTAGTTAAGTAGAGGTAATAACCATCATCAAGGTCCCCTCATTCTTCGCATTTGCAATTTCATTTTGTAGAGTAGAGCTTGACTCCTAGGGTTTTTGAGATTGTTAATACGATTTAATTTGAGTTCATGGTTGTGTTGGTCGAAGGCCATTGTCATGGCACAACCTTTCAAGTGTTACAATGGCTATTTCGAGTGATGGTAAGAAACCCCTCCCACCTTTGCTTGCAACCATTATTTTATTTTTAATTCAGCATTGGTTCTTAGATTATGAATAATAAATTTAATAATAAATTTCATGTTCCCATTTGCAATTTCATTTTGTAGAGTATAGCTTAACTCCTAGGGTTACGTTATCAATCCAAAATTAAGATAAATATAAACTAATATCTATTATTCAACAAAATATTAATATTTTGATATAAAATAATATCTAAATTTATATAATATTTTTACATAAATTCACACTTATAACCTTGCCTTTTTTTTCTTAAATTTCAATTTATAATAAGTTATATTTTTAATATTTAAAATAATTATTTTTAAAAAATGTAGTAAAGTAACAAAAAAACGTATGCAACTATGTATCAGTGGGTACTATGAGATATTAAGTGTAATAAAAAGTAATTGAATGGTGTTTCTGATAACTTCTGAAATTAAAATTATTGTTATTTTTTTATGGTAAATTAAATATAAAGGTTCACATCACTATTAGCTACACACAATAAACATGCATTTGGTTTATTTAATTGTGTTAGTCCCCCTGCAACTATCCACTGCGAAAATGCATCAAATCCTTAGCTGAAAACTTAATTGTTAGGATGTGCAACATATACCACACGAGACCCGAGTATTTCAATCGTTAATGATCTGTTTATGAATTGATCTTCCGTGTTGTTGGAGAGGTAAATCCCCTCTACGGATAGAGGCGATCCCTACTAGCCCAGAACGGGTCTAGCAACAATCAAACAATGTTATCACGCAAGTTCCTAATTGCAAATAAAGGTAGGTGATGAAGACCTACTTGAGTTCCAACACTTTTGTTCGTAGAAGAGACGTAGCCCACGCTCCTTTGTCTTGGCTGGTCACAATCCTCCACTATCTTCATGAACGGACACCTGCACACAAAGAGAACAACACAAACACAAGCGTGAAATCTAATATATGCAATTATACATCAGTCAGGAAGGATATAATTCAACATCAACCATTACAATTACAACGAGAATGGAACCATAATGATAGTCATCTATTATTAATAATCAACAAAGGAGAGTACAACCAGCGTCCTGACGTCAAGTCCTCCTTTGGCTGGGTGCTCAGCTACCCAAGTCTTGCAAAGCTTGAGGGGATGAGGGACAAGCTCTCTCTCTCTTTAGTGACAAGGTATCCTTACTTAGGTAAAGCCTTATGAACACAAAGAAGGCTCTTGCAACTCCAATCTCTTGATATCTTCCTTTCAGCACAAGTATTGCCACTAGAGTCCGAACTCGCTTGCTCAAGCCATGGAGACAAGATTTTATAGAGGAAAAGGAAGAGATAAGGTCAATCACAACAATAATGGATTTGGCTTCATTACTTGGAAGCTTCTAAGGAATGGTGGCAAACTACTTCCCATTCAAGGAGATTCAAAGCCAAACCATCCTCACTTAACTTGGATTCAGTCGGTGAATGAGTTAGATAGAACTTTCGGAGGTTGATTAGTTCAAAACTTTGCCCAAAAAGGTTGGCGTGATTGTGACTCTGGGACAGATCACTAATGGCGCGCCCCTTTTATAGGATTTTCCCCATTGGCACGGGCATAACATAGTGGACCAGCGCTAATGTAAAAAGGGTTGTTTTTAAGGGAAAAGAGCAGGAGATGTCTTCAGGGCATACGCAACTCATGTTCAGAGGTGAATGATGCAAGTGGTTTCAAGTCTTGTCACTTCTCACAAGTCCCAGAATGAGTCCTCCAGATGCAGCAGAGGGTAACAGGGACGGTGACAAACAGTGACAAATTACTGTGTAACAGATGCCCCCTAAAGCATGAGGCCCGAGAGAGAGAGGGGTGAAGTGCTTTACAAGAACATGCGTGACTGAAAACACTGCCGCCGGAGAACCTGCGAAAAAAAGTACAACTGATATCTCAAGTACACGATATATGTGGTATGGGCACAGCCATCCATAACAGAGTATATGTGAAAACTGAATCCCAGGTATGGACGCAACCATCCAATGAGGATCAATAAATGGACTCAGGTATGGTCGCAACCATCCAATAAATGAGGCATGTAATGATTACAATAATCCACAAAATGCAGCCTGGATTCCAATATGCACAACCCGGGGTCTTGCGCTCCATCTCGACCCGAACACAGTACAAGTTCAAGCATGTGAATACAGGAGTCGATGTCGAACATGCATGAACATTGTCTAATTACCAGTCAATGATGAAAACTGTTAACAGACGCGAGAGGTGCCACCAATAACGACGATGGTCCTCAAGGTACTATAGTTACAATCAACTGCGTGTGAATCAATGAGCCGGTGTCAAACACCCGTAGAATCATTCGATTGGAGGCCAATGATGAAAACCTCGCATCGAACACGAAAAACTTGCCATTGAGGCATGCAAGCTCCAAGGTACCTGAAGGGAGTCTCTAGGTCACCTTCCTGGATAATGAGCTGAAGTCGACAGGAAGTGATCTTTGATCGAAGGTGGGCCATAATGTTTCCCACATCATCGACATGAGACTGAGAGGGACAATATTTTTTGTGTGAGATATCGGAGGGAGGTTGAGTATTCTGCAAAGGCCAACTTCTCTTGAACATATCGATGGCACAACGACAGATCTGGCAGTATCTTATGTCAGGGGTCATTATGACAAGACGATGAGCAGATGAATGGTCAAATAGGATAACCCAAACCCATGGAGGAAAATGTGAAGAGAGATGAGATGTCCCCACCCAGACATGAATGCAGAAAGTGCCATGTTCAAGAACGACATACTGTCGGTGACAACGATTATGATTCCTTTATTCCCCCACCATTTGTGGCGAGTACCCCGATTATTTTTGGATGGCAAGCTTGACGGGGATAACATATGCTTGAATGGTGCCATTACGACAGAATCCAATGTCATTAAAGTTTTAATGAGTCTGACAAAGGAAAAACTCGGCGTCTTTTCATGTTTAGAGAGTTTGAAAAGACAACAAAAAGAAAACACCAAGGGTGTCCTTTTTCGTAAAGTTGTGTCTCTCGAGCCCGAAAAAGTATAAAACGATGCTCGAAAGAACCGCCCGATCATTAAGACTGAGGAGTACTTTTCGTAAGTAGTGATATCGACCTGAAAAAGTAAAAAAGCGACCGATATCACGTCGTTTCGTTCCCATTAACGAACCTGAAACAACAAAGGCCCGACGATCTTTTCATTCTTTATACGGTCGGAAAAAAACGAACGCCTCTTATTTATGTTTAACGAGTCAAGAGGAGTAACTCGGAAATATTTTCACATTTAGCGAGTCAGAAAACAGCTAAAAGATGACTCCATAGTGACTTTTTCGTGTTTTTACCGAGTCCGAAAAAGTATAAAATACAACTCGTTTCACCATCAAAGTTGCGTAAAAGACCTGTCGATGTACAAGAAGCAGACGTAAAACCCATTTTCGACCAAAAATATATTAAAATATTCAAAAATAACCTTTCTAAACCCAAAAAATGAGTTAAAAAGCTTATAAATAGGGTGAAAATGTAAAAATAGAAACACTTTTACTTTTTACCTCTTAAAGAGTGAGAAGGGTCTATTTGGGAAGCAAACTTCAAGCAGCGAATATAGCCAATCCGTGCAACCATTCGCGATCTCGTCAGCTCCAGGTAAGAGGCGCTTCCCTTAGCTCCATTTTTATACCATTTTTTATGTATTTCATGCCTGATTGAGCCCCAGCAAGGGGGGATTTCCAAATTTAGGGCTTCGCCCCATTGGCGCGGGTATCCGGCACAGACCCGCACTAATGGGGTGAAATACCCAAGGGCGCCGCGCCATTAGCGCGACTGTTTTAAAAACAGTCGCGCTAACCGCGCGACCCAAAAGTTTTCATAAATTTACCCATTTTATTTGAAATTCTCCTAGTCCATAATTTCACCAATGTCCTAATGAAGGCGTATTTGTCCTTGTGGGTGCAGGAAACAGGTCAAAATGGTAGAAGAAGGGAAAGAAAGAGAACATGACGTTGTGGATGCTTTGGCGATTGAGGATGAGGGATGCATGAACGCTCTGAGGGATTGTGGCCTCAAAAAGTTCTTCCTTACATCATATATGCGGTCGCAACCTGAGTTGCTACAGTTCATCATTGACGCTTGGGACGTAGATGACCAAGTATTCCGTCTACGGAACCAGACCTTAGAGCTTGAGGTATCTGATGTATACTTCATCACTGGGCTGTCATGGAGAGGGGCAGTTCCCATTTTGACTGGCAGTAGACCTTCTGGGGAGAAGGTTGGTGAAGTAAAAGCTCGAGTGTGCCCGGAAGCACAATTCGGGAAATAGAGTGCTAAGGTGGCTATCAACACCATCCGGGATTTGACTCTTAAGGACATTATTTTCACCATCACACGTGCAGCTGGGGTACAAGCGCCCCACGAGGCAGCAAGAACCACCTGATACTCGCAACTGAATGCCTCAGTCCGACCATCTTTAACTGGGCTGCAACTGTGACTACTAATATCAAGAGGTAGCTCACAAACTGTAAGTGTGCGGATCTGAAACAGTTCTCATATGGTTCGATCGTCGTATCATTCTTCCTGGAGCGAATACCACTTTTCCAGATCCAGAGAGCCATGGTGGCAGATCCATTGCCACAAGAGCCTAGAATGGCTCGTTGGGCAGCACTGATGCCTAGAGGAGGAGGAGGCCAGGAGATGTCATGGCAACCCGAGTTCTTCATATGGCTCCGTTGACAGCTGATTGTGATCCAGGATTGGACTTATGCAGGAACTAGTTTCATGGGAGACCTAGACCTTCCATTACCAGAGGGGGAGGAATGGGAGGAGGAGTTAGGTATGAACTCCTTGATTTTGATGTTTTTTCATTTTTTTGTCTTTTTAATACATGCCTGTTCTAATAATGCTTGTATGCATATGCAGCTGTGGGCCAGGAGCGACCAGCCAGCCTGTCCCCTACAGCGTGGAGAGGCCAACCCGCAGCCAACCCTCAGGCAGGGGGTATCGTGGGGGAGGAGCTGATACAGAACCTCGAGGGGCTCACCCAAGGGATTCCTGGTTACGCCAGATTGGCGGATGTGCCCTTCGCATATTAGAGGCACACAGTAGGGGTGCCGACTCACGTCCATCGTTTGCTGAGACGATTGGTGCGAGCGGTGATGTGCTATCATGAGCACCACCGTGCTTAGACACCTAGGTTTCATTTTTTGCATATATTGTTTTTTTGAGAGATATGTGTCTCAGATGTATGGAGAACACAAACTCTATCCAGACATGTACATTTATTTTTTGAGCACCTCAGTCGCCACACGATATATATATATACACATGGTGTTATGGTTTATTGTATTTTATGCTTCTTGTATCATGTTGATTTACATATTATGCAAATGTCTATCCAATACATAGTTAGCTAATGCATCGGTTACGGCATTAAGTCTTCTTGGAATGTGATGATAAGTAATGTAATCAAAATCTCTTTTCAATAACTTAAAACGTAAATACAACCTTAAAATGCGATGATCTTTGACAGAATATCGTCCGTTGAGTTGGTGGACTACAAGTTGAGAGTCTAAGTTTACAACCAATGCGCGGATCCCGAGGTTAATTGCCTCGGCCAATAGTTCAATTACAACACTATATTCAGCCACATTGTTCATTGTACAACCTAGACACACCCCTTGAATATCTACTAACTCACCATGAGGATCGTAGATCACCCATGCCACAGATGACAGATTGCGAGTACTGCGGGAAGCACCATCAGCGAAACCAACGTAAGGCGATCCAGACATTTGTTCAAGAAGAAAAAGACAAAATAAGCGACAATCATGCCGACACACTGAGATAAAAACTAAATAAACATGCACACACAACACACTACTGAAAGCATACGCATGTACAAAAATAAAGCGCGCTCGTGATACTTAGTTCAAGTCAAGCCCTTTTCAGGACTTTGCCTTATTGCACTGTTGCATAACCGGCCTAAATAGTGTATGCATCGCTCGGCCTGTTGTATAAAATGATTAATGGCACCGATGATTTGCCCATGCCCCCCGGCTGAGCGAGGATTACAAGCTAGAGGATCGGTGCCCCCTTTGGCAGAGGGACGGAGGGTCGCAATAGAGTGCAATGAAGGAGCAGAGCGAGCGGAGACCAAACCAAGCGAAGCGAGGTTCGGAGGTGG
>APFE030861323.1:0-57317 GCA_000404065.3 Pinus taeda
AATAAAAATTAATGAATAATAATGAAATAAATCATAATAAAAATAATAAATAAATAAAAATGATAAGTAATAAAAATAAAAATAGGAATAACCAAAATAAGAATAAAAATAAAAAATAGTAATAAACATAATAAAAGAAGGAATTTATCAAAAAAATTACCATGCCGACACATGGAGGGTGGGCATGTGGCATGCAGACACATGGAGTGTGTGCATGTGGTTTCCCTTCCAAGGCTTTGTTCTATTTAAGGAATGGTGAGGAGGATGGAGGGGGTCTTTTTCCATCATTCGGAGGTTCTATCTTGCATTCTCTTGGGAGAATGATATTCCAAGACTTAGAAATACTGGCAGTAGTCATTGATTGAGGGCTTGGGGGTGGCCAGTTGTAGCAGAATCCTGCGCAATTGAGCCTATGGTTGGGAGGAGAGTCGTCCCCAAAACCCTGTTGCAGTAAGCCTATTTCTACCACAAGTAAGCTCAGGTAAGCATTTAAATTTAATATTAATAAGTTAATTAGATATTTGTATTTTGGGCTGTTACACAGGTTGAGAAAGAAATAGTTCTACCAAATCATTATTGTTTTGTTCTTGGAAATCATAGATTTGGTCAATGCTAAAAACAGATTGTACTTCTTCTTTATCATTGAATTTATCATCAAGCCACAAATTATGTGTTACTGCTGGTGATTGTGCGGATGGGTAGAGGGTGAGTTGTTTTATTTCAGTCCCTCTCAAAATGATCATGTTTCCAGAAAGACATCCTATAAATGCATCAACAGTCGCTAACCATGGTCTACCAAGAATGATAGGGTGCCCTCCTAAATTGGATTTAGGTTGGAGAATTAAAAAGTCCACCGGATACTCCCAAGAGTCCAGTGAGACAATTATGTCTTCCAAAATCCCTTCAGGAATCACTTTAGACCTATCAGCTAGTTCGAGAACAATCGTTGTATGTTGCAAATTTGTAAGCTGGAGTGTTCTCATGGTTTCAAGAGTCATGACATTAATTGCGGCCCCAAGATCTATCAAAGTGTTTGGAATTTGTATGTTGTTAATGATGGTGGTCACTTTGGGAATGCCAGGATCAACATACTTTTCTATGGAGATGGTATTGGTCATAAGGCCTGCTAAATGTCCTATAACATGAATGGCTTGAGGATCAATCCTTTTTCTAGCAGGCTTCTTGAGGCACATGTCTTTGATGGCTTTAGTGTATATAGGAATGTCTTTTATAGTTTGCAGTAGCGAAATTTTTATGTAGACATTTTTTAGCTCATTTAAGACATCAAACTGTGGTATAGACAGTGGAGGTTTGATTTGGACCAATCGGTCTGGAAAAAGGTGGATGCAATGGTTGCATTTGCTTATCTCTAGTATCATCGTTTGATTTCTTTTGATTTGTCATTTCATTTTCATTTTCTATGTTTTCTTCTCGCATATCTGTTATTGGAGAATCTTTCTGGAGTACCTTACCAGACCTCAAGTTGATATTTTGCAGGGGTAGTGTGGGATATGGGGTTCCCTCTTCTACATTGTAGGCTGGCCTCTCTGCTCTATTATTCGGATTTGGGACAGTTTGAGCAGGAATTTGAGTGGCTCTGGAAGGTTGTGAGTTAGCTGGAAATTGTAGTTGTGGTGGATTTATTGGTGGAGGAGCAGGCAGTGCTTGTTGAGTAGGTTGAGGTGGATAAACAACTTGCTGAGGATACTGTTGATATGGTTGAGAATGTGATGGATACGGTTGATGGTATTGTTGATATGGTTGTGAATATGGTGGGTATGGTTGAGGATATGTATGATAAGATTGAGAGTATTGTTGAGATGGTCTCCTGTTGCTGTGGGTTGTTTTGGTGCTGCCATGGCATGGGTACATTCCATGAGTTCTGTGCATACATTTGATCATTTACAGGAAATTGCAAATTTTGATTTGGGAACATACCTTGAGGTGCTGGCCTTGGCTGCCATGGTCTTTTTGCGCCCATGTAATACATGTTTTCCATCTCTGCATTGGTTTCCATGTTACAGTTCTGCAAAACCTTAACTTTAGGATAGTTAAATATATCATGATGTTCAGTACAGAAAGCACAAACTTGAATGTTTTCTAGTGGACAATCCTTTAATGCATGTTTCTTCCGGCACTTTGGGAAGAAAATAGCCATTACCTGATCTTTAGCTTCTTGTTTCTTTTTAGCTTTTAGAGTTTCAATTTGATTCCCTATTGTGCTTAACAAATCTGTTTTAAATTCTTCTAACAGATTCCCTATCTCAGCCCTTGTGACACTTGCTGAAGCGGACTTTGTGACCTTGGATGACAAGGTTCTTTTTCCCATTTTAGCTTTACTCCTTGAATAATTTTCGCATAGATCAACGATTTATTCAAAGGGTAAAACAGAAATGTCACCTTTACCCATCAAGTTAAGGTCATCCATGTTTCCTCTCGGATACCTTTCAAGAATATTGTGCGGATCAGATCAAGAGGCATAGTTCGGTGTTTAGATTTTTGTAAGTTGTAGACAAACCGTTCTAAGTATTCCTCTAAGGTTTCATCCTCTTGTTGGCACATTCTAAAGATGTCATCTTTAGAGTCTTTGGATCTACAGTAGGGTTGATATTTCCTTAGAAATACTCTTCTCATACCATCCCAATCAGTTATGGTATGCTCACTAAGCCTCATGAACCATCTTAAGGCTGATGCCTTTAGTGTGCTGGAAAACGTCTGAGCCTATGGGCATCATCAGTATAGCCATATCTCCGACATACAATGTCAAACTCGAACAAGAATGAGTCCGGATCTTCTAAAGCCATACCATAAAAGTTAGGTAGCACTGATGGGGGTATGTTTTTCATTTTGATCTCATCATCTTCTTGTGGTTCATAGGAAAAGGAAAAGTTAACTCTTCTTCGTCTCTATGTCCTTGATGTGGTACTGATCCATCTCCTTCCTCAGCCATTTTAATAGGTTTCTCTGTATCAGAGTCACTTATTTCAAAGAGGCGATTAAGGAAAGATTGTTCAGTCACTGTGCTACTTTCTCCTTGTGTGGAAGACCTAGGAAAGTCCTTATTCTGGGATTTATGTGTTAATAAAGTTTGTCTTTCGATGAGAGTAAGTCTCTGTCCTGATTTTTGTTTATCCTCTAATTCTTGTATGATGTTCTCCTCAGCTGGTGTTGAATTCTTTAAAGAGTCTAATCCTGATGATGATGGGTTAGTTTTTGAATGGCGGGGGGGCTTTATCAATCTACCCTGACTATCTCTAAACCTAGGCATAAATGAACATGATTTTAAGTGTGTTTTTGTTTATTTTTGTCTATTGAATTATTTTTTTTTAAATCCTTTAAGTACGCCTCCCCGGCAACGGCGCCAAAATGTAGTGTCCTATCTAGGGTGCTAGACTAGGCTATATTTATTATTGACCAGGGTGCGTAAACTTAGAGGTGTGCACCTAAAGTATATAGACATAAAGGATCTAATATAAGTCTAATTACAATGCTATTATTTGATTCAATATCAAACTAAATCACCCTATGTATCACTATCTACCAAGATTCAACAAATCAAAACGTTGTGTATCACTGCAATTAAAGATTTTAGTCTCCTTATAGAGACATCATACATAAAACCTCTGTTCAGTGACTACTCAACATTCATTAACATTTATTAGCAGTCATGCAAGATGAAATCGTAAGCATAAAGTTCATGACAGTGCTCTACAAGATAACACTGGGTCGAATCCCTTATAGGATATGATTCACGATCCAAGTGATAATCTATTCAAGCGCATGCATAAACATATAAACAAGCGCATTCATAAACATATAAGCATAAACATGAATCGATTTAATCACTGCGCATATCAATACCAAATACCCTAACTGTAAATGAAATAAAATAACAACATTATACCATGTACGCAGGGCCTGTCCGCGTTCCAGGTATACTGGGCTTGTTATCCAACGATTATCAAAACAACACAATCGTGACTGTAATGCAAGTCTTTGGTATTGAAATCAAAACTCTGTTCTTGAAGCAACAATAATGATAACGATTATACAACCAGTTCAGAACTATATTTACATATGGTTTTACATCCCTTGAAAACGGATGTACATTCATGAGTGGCTTTTGCCGCTTTTACCAAAACACGATTTTTGAAAATGTTTCTATCCTAGCTGACATATATAAAAAAAAAGGAAACAAACTTAAATCGAATTGGACTGTGTGTTGTTGTTTCCTTTGTCGCCAACATGCCATAGTTGACCGTCGTTGACCGCGCATGTAGGAGGGTTGATTTCGCTGCGGGATAGGTGCTCGTCCATGCTTGGACATTCCGCTTTTCATCCATACCCTTCACTCTAGCATGGTTGTCATGCCACATGTCAAACAATAAGCCAATTAAAGGATGTTGGAACTTCGTGTAGTCATTTTGCCAAAAACTCCTAATTCATTAAGACAAAACCCTTAAATCAATTTCAATGCAATTTAATAACTATAAGACTATTAATTAATCAATTTCCAAGGGATCTGAGAGATAAATGATGAAAAGAGGTAGGAAAATGTCATGTTTTGGGAGGGAAAAAGGGGTCATGGAATGGTACCAACATAATCTTTCACAGATTTGCCCCCACGAGCAAATCTTCATAGTGAAAGAGGGGTACCACGCCTCGACAAACCCATCAAAAAATAAATATCCTCGACTGTGAAAGGAATAGATTTGCCTCTGATCTAGAATACCTAGTCAATAGGATCCCAAGCGTGAAGGAGATACTGCAGAAAACTTATTTGTTGTCTCATGCTGGATATGCGGAAAAACTTCAGTAAACCACAGTTCCTTAGTGCATCCACTATGCCCTGGTCATGTAAATCAACCATATCCTCCTCTTCATGTTCTCATTCATGCCATGTGACAACCATCTTAATCCAACAAATATCTGAAATACAATCATTAGCTAAGTTAGGATCCCTTTTTAGGCAAAAAACAATACAAGATTTGATGAAAAACATTGTATGAAATTGCCTTTCTGCGCCCATCACACTTTTCCTTTGAGCAAAGTGAGATGCATACTGACTGTCCTATTGGCAGCTTAGTATGAATCGCACCTTTTGATATAAGCTAGGTGTGATGATTAGTGATCGAAATATTTAAACCCCAGGGGCCTAGAAAAGTGAAAAAACTTGCCCAGAATTGAGACAAGATGGAATGAAAATGAAGAGCTTAAGGATAGCCCCTACCTGGTCTTGACAACACAGAGAATGGTCCATAGGATCTCCGAAAATCGACTGGTGAAATTTGAGGGGGAAACCGCTTCAGAGCTCCAAAATCCCAAATTTGAAATGAAATGTTAAAACTACTTTTTATATTTACTTTTCATGTACTTCAAAGTGAAATGTTAGTTTAACTTCATTTTTCGTCCATATATATGTATTTCTAATCAATTTGATGGAGTTTTGAGCAGGTTGAACAACTGATGAAGGAATCTGATGTGCTAAACAGTGAATTGAACATCTTTGACCACCAAGCAAACTTTTTGTCTTCTTTTCGAGCTTTGATTCAAAAATGAAAAGAAAACTATAAAATCCTCTTTAAACCCTTTTCAGACTCGTTAAACATGAAAATATTGTCGAGCGCTTGTCCTTTCCAACTCGTTAAAGTATTGGAAATGTCATCCCTCCTGTATTATTTTATCCTTTTTCAGACCTGAGGGATTATTTTATGAAAAAGAACTTATGGAGGTTTATTTTCGTCCCTTTTCAAACTCTCTAAACATGAAAGGTCCGACTTATCCTTGTCGTTAAACTCGTTAAAATAATATCGACAAACTTGTCCATCTAAACGAGATCGAGTTTCACTGTCGCTAGACTCGTTAAAATATTAAATAGCGACAGGTTCACCCAAAGGGAGAATTATAGAATAAGAATATGTTATCCTCCTCAAGCTTGAAAAAAATAAAGAGGTACTGGTCAGCAATGACTGGGGAAGAAAGGGAAAAAACTTGAAGAATTTAAGGTAGCAAGTCGCTCTTGAACACGACACTTTCACTTCATCTCCATGATTGAGTTGGGTAGGGTTATTCCGTTCACCGGTCATCATACCATTGGTCTTTCATACCATCCATATTTTGGGGTTAACGCTACCAATTCATCTCAGTGTTGCCGACATGTTCAATAGAAGTCATTCAGTTAATGTCTCATACACTGCAATACCTCCTACCTTCATTTTTTCATGACCACCATTCCTGAACCTTGTGTCGTCATTTCATTTTCACCTCCAGAAATCATTTGCTTTGTTTCGTGTCATAGATGTGGGATACATCAAGGCCCTCCTACAACGAGTCACTTCTTGTCGACATCAGCTCATTATCCAAGAATTTGACTTAGAAACAACCCTTTCAGTGCTTTGAAGCTTGCATACATCAATGGCAAGTTTCTCACTTCCGGTGGCAGGTTGACATCAATGGCCTTTGACCGAAAGATTTTGCGTGGTGTTCGACCTTGGATCATGTATTCACACCACGTGAATTTTATTGTAGTACCTTGAGGATCATTATCATTATCGGTGATTCCTCTTGCATCTGTTAACAGCTCACATCATTGGCTGGTAATCAGACGATGTCTTTCCATGTTCGACTTCAGGACATCTCTTCACATGGATTGACTTGTACATCAAGCAAAGATTGAACGAGCTTGAAGACCCCATATCTAGTTTCATCCATCCGGGCTGTGATATATTCAAGGATATAAAAACATCAAATGTACAAAGGCTCTACACAGATGGTCATCCTAATCATTGATTGCAACTCTATATCTATAGAATCACGAATCTGTATCCGCAGACCACTATCTGATTTATGTACATGAAATGAAATTTTTAAAGTTGAGCATGGGAATGCCTCCCACGGCTAGATCATGAAAATCATATTATGATGATGTATTGTATTGTAACTTATGCAGGTCACCTTCTAGTTCGAAACTTTGAATCCTCATGATAAAGCATTTCACCCGACATGAATATTTACGACCTCATGCTTTAGGGGGCAACTGTTATAGACATATTTGGGCACATCAACCCCAAAATTATATGTCAATGTATTAGGGCTCATCAACCCCTAAAAGAGTTGTTTCATACCCTAAAGGAACATAGTCATCTGAATACATCATCCCCCAAAAGTTCCATCTGAGAAACCATCCAAAAATTGCCTAAATTGAACCATATTGACTGCTCCACTGGCAAAGTGTGATGCATATTGAGTGGTACACTACCAGGGTGTGATGCATACTGTTTAGGCCTTCTATGGGGTGTGATGGGCAAGGATGTACAAATTTCCAGGACAGTCTGTTAGTTGGTTGCTCATGGAATCTTCTAGAAACTTCTCATGTGCCCCTTGCCTCTCTGAATTCGCCCAATGATGAACAAGGGAACTAGGAAACCATCTCCAATCCCTTATATTGTGGAACCAATTGTAACAAGTGGAATGACACTAATAAAACCCCGTGGATTACTCACACCCTTGAAAAAATCTATAAATTGATCTCCCATCCAAGAGATCAGGGGGCTGGAATGTTGTGAATTGCAAGTAAGTGTTGATAGTTTGTAATTGAGGAGAGAGCATTGTATTCTTGTTGGGGTGATCTTGCTATTTCATGAGGTGAAGAAGGATTGAAGCTAGGAGGATGGTGTTGGATCAAACAACTAGGTTGTAATTCTCCTTTCTATTAATAAATCCCTTCATGTTTTCTCCCATATGATTGTGCAATTGTGAATGCTATCATTTATTCATTATATATATGATTTTGTAATGTTTATGTTGTAATAGATCACGATGCTTTGACAGTTCTTTGTTGTTGTACTTGTGCAGGTACTCTCCAAGCGTGTTAAGTACGGGGAGGAGTTGCGGGATCTGCCAAAGGAGAGAGAGATCAAGCAAGGGATTAAGCGGAAGCTCCAGGTTGGTTCCACTATCTTTCTCTTATCTGTTACACATAGGAAAAATCATTGATTTTCTTTAAACTGTTGTTTCTAGGGTAGCTCCCAAACCTAGAGGGTTAGTCGTTCGACAAGACACTAATTTTCCCATAAACACATGGCACTCGTATCTATTTTAGGATCTCCATTCCTTGATTCAGTGTTGTAATTGAATGGTGTTTTGCATGTTGATCCAATCAAGTAGAGAAGGGAAAGGGGAAAACTAATGGAGATCATATTAATTTCAAATGAATATAATAGTCTCCAAAGGAGCAACCTCTCTTGCTCTCAATAATTTGGGATCCCTCTTCCACCTTGATGATATAAACACTAACAAAATTCCAACTAGCATATTAAAATAAAATAATCAGTGAAAAAAGAGAAAGGCTTCCTGCGCAGGGAAGTGAAGAAAGTAACTTCATCAGCCTACTGAATAGGCTCGTTGGCAGTGAAGCAATGCTTGTGTTCCTATAGTGGTATGCTAGGGTACTGAACAAGCCTTCTGGCAAGGAAGAAACTCCAGAGATGAAACTAAAACTCTAATCATTTCAAACTTGTGATTATACATTACACTTCTCCTAATTCGAAACAATTCTGATATGGAAAGCTCTGTAAATGTGTTTAACCGAGAAAAGGAATAGCAAATACTACATCTATAACTAAATTAAATGGGGAAATTTAAGTGATCCACACGATGAATCAATACTTCTTGAAAGACTAGACCATGTGCTTAAAGCTAGACTATGACAGAGACGATGGAGTTCTACTAGTGTGTCACCAAGTGTTGTCATTGTTACAAAACCCTCCAAATTTTAGCCTATATTCAAACTTTGGAGCCTCTCTCTAACCATGAAAAACTTTCGTTTTTAGTTATTAAAGTCACTTCATACTTGTTCTCTAAGTTTCGAAATCCCTTTGTGAAGAAATTTAAATGTCATCTTTTGTTAAGGAAAGTGTCACCCTTTTTGAAAGGGATTTATTGCACATATTTAAGAGGTATCTTTTGTGTTTTATCTTGCACAAAAGGGTTATATATGTCATAGATATATGCATTAGACCTATTCCCGAAGTATTGTGCACTTTGTTGTTGCAGTCGAGACTTGTGTTGCAAAGTGTAACCTAAGCACTTGAAGGTAGGTGTCATTTTGTTGTCATTTTAATGGATGCATGTTTATTTTGGGTTTTAAGTTCTTTATTGTCATGTGGTTGATAATTTGTAAGTGTGTGATCATATTTAATTCTCGTTACATATCTGGCCTCACTCATCCCACACTTAGTCAATTTATGAAGCTTTCATATCTTCGCAACTTGCCTAACTAACAACCCCTCATCTTGCCTTCCTGAGTTTTGCATTGCACGGTCTCAAGCCCCAGTCAGTCATCCTTTCCTCCTGTAATTGTGCACTGCGCAGTCACTGCCTCCAAGAACTACACATTGCGCGATCCCAGTGCTCAATCCCTGCCTCCTACTCTTGATAAATATGTAATATTTTCCTATTCAGGCCTCAACTACATGCTGCATATTCTCAGTTAGTATTCAAGCCTTATCTCAGTCCTTGGCTTGCTCAATTTTGCAATCCACTGTCTCAGCCCTCCCGGAATTGCACGTTGCACAATCACAGTGAGCAAGACTGCCTCACCACATCACTGACTCCTTCAAATGCACAATCTTGCCTTCCTGGCCCTCTGCCACTATGCACTACGTAGTCATAGTTATTATACCCTCATCACTGCCTCATGGAATTGCACACTGCACAATCCCTTAGCCTCCTTCTCAATCTTTCCCATTGTCCCAACTCAATCGACATGTTGCATAAAGAAGAAGATAGATTAGGATTTTTTGGGACTGATGTCGTATTTTCATGAGTGAATACCATTTGCAAGTGTTGTTATCTTGATATGACAAGATGATTCTCAAGGGGGATTCCAAAGATACCATGCAAGCAAACACTTGTGAAGCTAGAGAAACAAAGAGGTCATCAAGCCAAGAGATGAAGGGACATTGTATTACAATAGGAGATTGAATATCAAGAAAGCATGGAAGACTCCATATCATCCTAGATGCTTGGAGGATGAAGATGAAGTGATTGTAATATCTATCATGGAGACACAAATATGGCAGCAAGGAAGAAGGCTAGACATTGACACATTACAATGAAGTTCCATGTCATCGCTGCCAAGTCATGTCTTTTCTAAATGTCACCATAAGAGTCTCATGTGTTATTGTATTTTTCCACATCATTTGCGGTTGTAATTATGTATTTCTAAAAATGGAGAAAAGGTAAACATGTGGAAGCCCAAGTGTCACATATAGAATGTGAAGAGTTACATAGAAGCTCAAGGGTTTCATAGGAATTTGAAAAGTCACATAGGAGCTCAAGGGTCATGAGGGAAGCTCAAGAGTCACAAGGGAGGTGGAGGGTCACCTCATTTGTTATATATACACCCTCATATCTCAAGCAAAGGACATTTTCACCTTGGATTCTCAAGCTAGGCATAGGAGAGAAGATTAGGCTTTTGATAAAAAAGTAGTTGCTTAACATCCCACTATTGTAATTAGAGTTGTATCATTGTAATGGTGTATCTTGGGATTTCCACTTAATAATTTGAATATCTTAGAGCTGACACACTTTTCATGCATATGTTATGAATGATTGTAAGATTATACTTTCCTTTTTTTCGGTGTATGTTTGTGTAAACACATACTAATGAAAATGAACTATTTCATTGGCTTTAGTATGCATCTTTTAATTGTGTGTCTCTTGCTTTCATGATCGTTATTTCTTTGTGAAATATTTCGCAGGATTTTTAACGATTTTTTCAAATATACGTGTGTGTCTTTATTAGGATAGTACTATTACTTTTCTCTTAAAGACACACTTTCTCTTCCTTTTCATGAAAGAACCATTATACACTCAGCAACTGAATACATCGCAAGGCTAACTAACTTGTTTAGCTCGAAATTACATGTGTTTCACTTGTGTCATTTATTGTAGCCAAGGAAAATCTTTAAGATGATGGCGACCAACCTAATTTTCCAGTTGGGGCTCCTACTCCAAACAGTGTGAGGTCTAATTTGGATTTCATATCAGGGAGACCCCCTTACTGTTGGTGACATCTAGCACCATCAACAGGCTCACAGCACAAGTGTTATGACTTCTCTTCTTAGCTTCCTTTGTTTTTAGAGCAACTTTATCAAATCTCAAATACTTGAAGAAAAACTATGCCATATGCTAATATGTTCTAGCAATAGGTAGAATCAAGTAATGGAAACATGTCTCATACAATATAATTTTGATCATATTAGTTCAATACAAATCATATTTTTCACTCTTGACAAGAACCTTTTCTCAATCATACAAGATATTTTCACAAAAGTACAATATATGGTATTAGTATTCTAGAGACTTAGATCTCTGCATCTTGAAAACAACGCATGCTCTGAAATATAATGCAGTATCTCCAAAGGAAGTATCCCTACATAATTTTGTACAAAAACTTCAATCTAACATACTTCGTGTTGCCAAACTAATCTTGGTGCCTATCTCATCTTATGGTAGCATCGGATTTGAACCATAAGTTGAGAACTCTCCTTCTGCTAGTAATTTTCAAGTATTTTAAATCAAAAACTATGATCAACTTTTACCTAGGTTTCCCATGGTGTCATATCCTCTTGAAATGTGTCTTGCATGCTACAATTCATTGGATGTATCTTAATTGGTTGTTAGGTAGTGGCCTTAAACATTTACAGTACACAAGTACTTGTATAAAAGTATGCAAATCCATTATTTAATACATATCGTTCAAGTATTTTGAGACAAAATAAGGTCATCGAATCAGTCATGTACAAATACATATGGGATATTTCATCCGTACCAAAATAGGACAAGAATATGCCATGTAGTCCCATGATTCTATATATGTAATGAGGTTGTAAAAAAGGTGATGTAGTCAGACAAGGAAAGCTCCATCTAATCCAAATAGTGTATAAAGAACAATATGGTCTTCATAAACATTGTAATATTGCCACTTTGTTGACTAGTACCATGTCAACAAGAACAAGGTAAATAAGGAATCCTTCACAATATCTTTCAATATCATCCATATAAATATTCCAAGAGAACTTACTCCATCAACATGAAATATCATTGTCACTTTGTGAAATTAGGCACAAATATAGATGCTTAATTCGAATAGCGAAACTCCCACACATCCCATATAATTGTCCTCCAATGCTTACATAAGGGTTTCTTCAAAGACCCCTTATTTAGTCATACAATGTACACATTTTTCTTCCTTAAGGAAAAAATTCTAAATGTTGGCATTGTTCTTTTAACCAGTTCAAAATTTGGTCTTTAGTTTAGTGCTTTTTCACAGAAGACAATTGTGTTTGCTTCATTAATGTGTGATACGTGGACTTCTTCTTAGTCTAAATCTTGGATTTCTAGCTAAGGCATTTCAGATTCCCTTTTGGCCATATTTGAAGGCTTATCAACCTCTGTGTTACACCCCTGAGGCCTTTCAAACTTTCATTAACTGAGGCTCTTCTTCAGTCTCTTATGGCTCAGACTGAGGCCTTTCAACCCTCTGTGACTTGACTGATGCCTTGCGACCCTATGTGACTTGACTGATGCCTTTCGACCCTCTATGGCTCGAACTAAGGCCTTTCAGCCCTTTATGGCTCAAATTTAGGCCTAGCCTTAGATATTTTTTACTCTACCTTATTATGACTTGAGGCCTCTCGGTCTCTTATATAGGACTTTTAGCCCTTCTCGAAGGATCAATAGAATCTTGGATTTACTTTGACCAACAGACAAGTAGTTTGGTTTACTTATAGGGAAAACATCCTTTATTAACATAGAAATCAGTTGACTGTGGATTCTTCTTAAGGATCTCAATTTTCTTCAAGGCTTGGGAAGGTTGCTCTTTCACCCACGCTCTGATACCATGTTGATATTTCAATGTCTTATAATCTAATAATTACTTATAATGATTTAATCCTTATTATATTCACAACAATCATTAAGAAATTACATAGAATATCTCAATAGTAGAAACATTAATGTCAGTGGAATCATAAAGAGACATCCAAACAAGAGACACAAATACTTACCCTAGGAAAACCCTCTTCTAGGGAAAACCCCAACAACCTTTTTCTTAGATAAATTAATTCAGTTCAACAAGAGATACAATCTGATATCCAATTAGAAAAAAAAGTCAAACTTACCATAATCAAACCTAGGTCAACCTTGGTTGAACAAAGATAAGTAGCCTCTGAAATCCGGTCAAAGATCTAGTTTGCCTCAAAGATTTGGTCTACTTCAAAGATTTGGTTTGCCTCAGAGATTTGGGCTATCTTAGGGATTTAGTTTTCCTCAGTCTACTGGCTCTCTTCAAAACTTGTTCTTCTACCTTAGAAATGCCTCAGAGACTTCAGCTAACAACAAATTGAAAGTATTATATTTTGTCTGCCATAGAATACGTCTTCTTAAGAGGAATTTGGCCTCTCTTTAACTCCTTTGCATGTATAAAAAAAATATATATTGATATAAATGGCTTGCCCAAGAGAAGGAGGAAATGTGTCTTTATATAGTGTTTTCATGAGCTCGAACAAATGTGCAAAGGGTCAAGCCGACTTGAAGCATTGGGGATGGCCGACTTGATCTTCTTGGTGACAAAAATAAATAAATTTCAAAATTCATTTTCCCTCCTTTTGAAGCATACTTGAAATTCAATTTGTATTTACCATTTTTCATATGTTTCGAGGGCTAAAATAAGATTATGAAGACAGACCATAGCTACAAAATTCAACACTAGTTACAAATCTTGTTCTTGTTTAGGCTTGAGGTGATTTCTTTAGGGTTCCACCTCTAGCCATAATCCACAAGCATTGATCAACCAACTTAAGAGGGACATCAATCTGACCCCATAATCCTCGTAGAAATAAGCAGAAATATTTATCCCAACAAACCAATCACCCTCTTTTCAAATTTTCTACAATCCTATTTTATTCAATTCAAAAAAAAAAATATTTGGTGAATCTCTTCACCATCATGTATAGAATATTTTTTATGGATTACTTTTTTCAAAGTTAGATTTGTTTCTTGGTATTTTTGCATCTTGGGGCACCCAAAAGACTAGAAACTCCCTCTTATTGAACATTTATTATGTTATAACCTTTTATTGAGGGTTTGAAAAGTGAATTTAGCAATCTATTTTTGTTTTTAGCATTTGCAACTCAAAAGTTGGTAAATCCCTTACTTTGGGATACGTGAGAGGTTATTTCTAACCTTTCTAACCCAAGTTACTTGTCTAAATTATTTTAAGTTATTAAAACTCATATTTGGAAGTGTTTTCATTTTTCCTAACAATAGCAACAAGTTTCATTTTGAATGGGACACTTTCAATTTTCAACCCTTGGGGATTGGACCCCAAAACTAAGAATTTCCAAACCCTAGTGGGGTCCAGAATCGAGATGTATGGGCTCTTGTTAAGTTATAATCTCTTGGTATGTCTAGCTATTGCATTATTGGATATACTCTTTAACCAAAAGTTTTGATTCTAGACCTTTCCCAGATTACTCCAACGAGTTATTGATTCACCATGGTTTAAAAAAAACAATTTCAATACTCAATCAATTGGAGTGCTAGTAGGTTTGTCTTGTAAGACTAAATGGGCAATAAATGTGTATTTATAGTGTATATATGTTTAGTTATATTGAGTATGTGTGGGAGAGTTAGAGTTTCCTTAGCTAGAATTCCCTCGGCTCGCACCAATTTATGTATCTTTGTTTGAAAGTCTAATATAAAGCATTGAAATTTACAAAAAAAATTGGAGTGCTAGTAGGCTCATTTTGTTCCTATTTCATTGTACTAACATCCCAATCAATATACATAAGTTTTTAAACCATTTATAGTCTTATAGGAGACCCCAAAGTGGCCTTTGCTTGTTGGCTTCTGCAAATTTCCACATAATTACAAATTTATAAAAGCAAATTAATTCATCATTTCCATTCCCAAAACGAAGGTGTTTCTCAAGGATTTCATCTTAAACATTGGTAAGGGTGTTCATAGTATCATAATTAATTTTGGTACATTTCTTACAATGATATTTTTCATTAATTGAGTACTTTCTTTGTTGGTATACATTTTTCTACAACTAATTATCATATATCATATCAGATTTATTTTTTCTTGTTAACTTCTAACCGTCATCAATTTAATGTTGTATTCTCTAGTGACTCTTAATCCTTAGTGAAGTTGTGTTGTGTAAGGAAGACCCCACTAGCATTCTAGTAATTAGCCAAAGTGAGAGGAGAGTTTTCTAAGGTGACACTGGGATGCATCTCTTGTGTGCTCACCATGTGGCATCTTTACCAAACCTTTCCAAGCTTGTTAATCTAAACAGTAATATGGAGACTCTACCCATCTTCAAGGACGAAAAACTATAATAATAATGATGAAACAAGCACTGAGGAGTGGATTAAAAGAAACAAGTTGAAAGCTAGCAATTGGGACAAATTGATTAAAAATAAATAACAATTGAAAAAATAGGAGTTAGATAAGGGGAGGGTTAAAAAGTAAAAATATTGGGCAAAGAGCCTCAAAAGTATATATATATATATATATATAGAAGCATTGGGATGTGAGATTGAATTAAATAAAAATTAGTAACATATGTTAAAGATGCAAGAAGATAAGCATTGGGATGTGAGATTGAATTAAATAAAATTAGTAACATATGTTAAAGATACAAGAAGAAAATGGCTAGAAAAGAAAGGTGTTGTCTTCTAAGGCATCAATTTTGCTCGAATGGCCAAAAATAATCGGATCCAGCCAATTTTTTTCAAAACATTTGACAGTATGAGTGCTTGAATCATATTTTTATGGTAGAAATGGAATTGACACCATCAAAATTCCTTGAGTGCCCAAAATATTGAATCTTGACAGTTGTAACCTAGATTTCTAAAAAAATCCACCAAAGAGGGGGTGTTGGGACAAGAATTAGGTTTAAGGGAGAAAAAAAAGGGGGAAATATAGTGAGAGAGCTATGTATGGATGACAATACAAAAGAGAAAGGAAAAAATGATCAAAATATGAAAAGAGCACTAGGAGATCTAGTGAGATATATGATGGATAGTAGGTTTCCGTGATTGACATAGCTATATTCATCATATTGATTAAAATTATTTGGGTGTTTTTCCATTTTTAACGCTTATTAAATGGCATGAGTGGGATGAAAAAGAGTTGAGGATATAATTTATGTTTCATGAAAGTAAATTAGGTGTTCGTATTTGTGGGGATGTTTTACGATTGACTTGGAGATGAATTTTTGGAGGGTGTTAGCTATATGCTCCTCGAGTCTGACTTTGAAAGATATTCCAATTTGGCCAATGTAAGTGTAACGAACATTGTTTGTATCCATAGCAGAATATTCAGAATATATTAAACATGTAAGTATCCATTTATAGGATAAGTAATGTTTATATATAAGAATATTGAGGTACAAGAGATATGATATATGATATGATATGTTACAAATGAGGGCCATGCTTATATACTAGGCAAGGTGCCCCTTCATGGAAGCCATGTCCTTTAGGACACGTCTCTTCAATTTGCTAATTATTTATTATTTATTAATTATATAGTAAATTCATATTAGTATGATTTTTCCACAGGAGCATGGAATTCCATACACTCTTTGGCCAAGCATATGATCAAATTTGCCCTTAGTAGTTATGAATAAGTGTTTAAGGGTTTTATAGGGTTTAAAAGAGTTTTAATATTCTTTTTGGCTAAAATATTAGAAATGTGATTAATCATATCTCGAATATAGGGAAGAAAAATGTGAGCAAGAGGTGGGGGTGAAGCAAGGGAGTTTCTAGATCGGGAATGGAGGTCTAAGCAAAATACCCCATTGATTTGAGCAATGGAATAACCATTAGTTGCAAGGGCTTTAGTGAGGTGGGTTTTTTCTTTCTCTAGGAATTGGGGAGTTGAGTTACAAATAACACAATTTACAAGGGTTTTAACAACAACAAATTTTTGCACTAGGTGGTGGTGGAAATGGGGATGAAGGTACTTGTCGATATGGATCTTTTTCCTGTAAACCTGATGTGTAAGGGTTCCATCAAGTTGGCAAAAAACAAGGAAATCAAGAAGGGGAAGGGTGTTCAAGGTTTGGGCTTCCATCATGAATTTTATATGGAGGGAAATGTTGTTAAGATGGCCAAAGGAAGAATCCATAGAAGGAGAATTGTGAGGCCAAATACAAAGGTACTGCCCACAAAACAATACCAACATTTGGGTTTGAGATGAAAGTTGTTTAATGAGAAGGCCTTGAAATGATCCATAAAAATACTAGCAACCATTGTGAATAAGGATGGCCCTATGGATGTGCCTTCAATTTGCTCAGCAATTTCCTTTGAAGGTAAAAAAAGCTCAATGTGAGGAAGATTTCAATCAAGTCCAACATTTCTAGGTCAACCAATTTAGAGATAAGCTTAACATATTCAAGGATGGGGATTTTGGAAAATAAAGAGACAACATCAAAACCAACAATGATGTCATATTGATCAAGGTGAAAATGATCATATGTTTTAATAAAATTAAAAGATTATTTAATAATGGGAGTTTCCCATTAAAAAATCCAAGATATTAGCAAGAAAGAGAGAAGGAGCATAAGTTGGAATTCCTATATCATTGACTATAAATCTAAGGGGAATGTCCTTCTTATGAATTTTTTATTGACGACAGATTATGGGGGTTTGGGGTTATGAGGGATGAGCCCTTATTTTTGCAATGAGGAATCCAAAGAAGAGGATTTTGTGGCTTTATTGACTTAGTGATTTGAGTAATGGGGTTCCTGGCAAGAATTTTATGAAAAAAATGAGAGAAGATGTAGGGCTTTGGATAGTCAAAGGGTTCATGGAAATGATAGTGCTTCCTTTTTCAACTTTAATAATTATAATATGAAGGTTCTTGTTAAGCTTGCAAATAGAAAGAAATTCATATTTGGGAAAGTGTGACACCCCTTTCATTACCCCAAAATTTTGCAATGTAATTAAAAACATATAATTTATGGGTGCCATAATTGATGCTATGATTTCAACTCTATTATATGATGTAATGTTTATTTTTATTAATAAAAAAGCTAGAAGCTGAAGAAAGGGGACAACCAACAAGTTATGATGCATTGCGGAGGGGGAAACTTTGCTTAAGAGGAGAACTATACCTTGGGTGAATATTTCTCTTGATATGATGGTTAGTCTTCCCAATAAGATTCTAGTATGAGGTTATGAAGATGAAGGGTCAAGGTGTGATTATAAAAATAAGAGGGAGGAAAAAACAAGGGGTTCTTCTTCTTGGCTCTTAAACTTCTAGTTTTTTCTCTCCTATTATTTCTCATGCATCTCTCTCTATCTCACTCAGATATTTGAATTGGAGTGAAAATTAGTGACAATTGTGTCACAGGGATTGAATGTGATGTAGGTTTTTTCCTTGGACTGAATGGCTCTAAGGACTAGAAATTGTCATGTTTGTGTGTGGAACAGAGAGCACTATAGAAGGGAGGGCCAAGGAACTACAAAGATAAAAAAAAAAAAAAAAAAAAAAAGGACTCTCTTTTGTTGTGCAAACACACATTGTGATATTTGAATGTCTATGGGCCTAGTTAAGGAATACAAAGGCTAAACATTGATATTCTTTCTTTTGTGTGGAGGAGAGTGGCCTTCACTTTTTGTGTTAAATATGGTCTGAAAATTGTGTGTTAAATCACTAAATTTCATTTTTCCCTCAAGGCATCAAGATCTGGAACGAGGGTGTCTAGCTATGAGAAAAATAGCAACACAACTGAGCCTGTGGTGGGGTGGAATGTGGCTCACCCTACTTTAGTTTCCAGTATTTTTCTAGTTGCAGTAGATAAATATTTATTTATGTGTTAATGATATTTTTGGAATAGATGGTTTAGTGGCATGCATGATTACTGAATTGCTTTTTTCAGCAAGTTTATATGTACAGGCATTTACCCTTCAGTAAATTTATCATGATTGTAGCTATTGTACTATTTGGATGTAGCTTTTTATATATATTAAGTTTTGTAACAACACTCGGTGAGGAAGATATGCTTCCTAAATTCTTCTTTAAACAATCTATGTTAGCATTTTTGTTAGGTTCCAAAAGTTGAAACTTGGACCATATTGAGGGGAAATCTTATTTTTCCTCTAGTTCAATTTTTATATCTTGGCTCGTAATTTTAGGAAATATGGTCAGAGGAACTTAAGCTTCCTAAATGCATATTCAAATGGGTCATGTTGGAATTTTTTCTATAACTTTTCTTCTTGGAGGTTATGGAAGCTTAAACTTGTATTGTGTCCCATTGCTCATATGTTCCAATTTTCATATCTCGAGTTGTGATATTTTAGGAGACACGATTAGAGGAAGTCGAGCTTCCCATATGCTCCTGAAATCATGCATCAAACAGGTCATTATGACATTTCTACTATAAATTTTCTTCTAGGAGGTTCCAGAAGCTGAAACTTGGACCGTAGTGAGGGGAAACTCGTTGATCATCTAGTCCAACTTTTGGATCTTGAGTTATGATATTTTAGTAGACATAATCAAAGGAAGTTAAGATTCCTATATGCTCCTAAAATCATACATCAAATAGGTCATGTTGGCATTTTTGTTATAACTTTTCATTTACAAGGTTCCAGACACTAAAACTTAGACAATAGTGAGGGGAAATCCCACTGATCATCTAATTTAGTTTTCATAACTTAGATTGTTATACTTTGGGATATATTCCCTAAGGAGTTGCTATATTATTTTGGAAATGAAAAGTGTTTGAGGAAATGCAAAGTGTTATTAAATAGTATAATGATTCATTTTATATGAAGTGTTTAATGAAATGCCCCAATGAAAATGTTGTTTTGTAGAAGGGGAGAGTATTGTTGTATGTTAGCATTGTTGTATGATAATATTTTTGTAGTTGATCTATGCCCATTTTCATGCAAGGCATATGAAGAAATGTGTTAAAGGTTTTTTAATACAATTTTCATACAAACTATTTGATAACATACCTCTAAAAAGACAGAAATCAAAAGTTGCATGATTGATGGGCATATTTCAATTGGTATGTTACAAATGGAATTAAAGTAATGTTTCTTATTTGATTTCATACAAAATGTTTGACTAGATGTCTACAAAAAAATATTAATTGGTTGTATACAAAGTATTTGATGAAAGGATATACATGTAAAGTGTTTAACAAAATGTATGAGATTTGAAAATCAAGTTTTTGCAAGTGTGGTTAGGATAAATTTACTAGGGGTATGTGAAAAAATGGTATTAGAGCTTATTATCAATCTAGTAAAAAGAAAAAAATTGGCACCTCGTAACCTCTGTAGGTCATTGAGGGAAGCGGGCATGTGACAAAGTGGTACCATAGTTGATTGTTAAGCTTATTAAGAAGAAGAAAAGTTGATACCACATATCCTTAATCGAGTATTAAGGCAACGAGTATGTTACAAAGTGGTATCAGAGCATGGTTCAACACTAACCTAAATGGGTTCAAGAACATATGAAATGGGAACTCTGATACTGTGTTACAAACTGGTATCATAGCTAAGGTTCAACATTGAACCTGAATGGGCTCAAAAAAAGGTGAAATGGTGTAGTTATGCATGCATGTGTATTTATGTGTGTTTTATTTTGTTATATATATGAATATACTGATGTTACTTGAAGACTGACTTGATTTTGATGCAACAAGATAAACATACAAGATACTGACTAAATTTCCTAGAATAACCCAATAGAATTACAAAATCGTATGGCTAAGTGATGCAACCATAACTATGAGAGTGGATTATTTTTACTTATCCCTTGCTAGTTTTACTAATTTTCTTTAATGTTATGAGAAGTTGTCATATGTTGATGAATAATAGCATAGGAATAATAAAAATGCAAGAGATGAAATAGTTCAAAGATGCATGTCCATTAAATATATATTAATTAATGATATGCTAGATGCATGAATATATGTTAAGTGCATAATAATGGATGTACATGCATAAAGACTCGGAGTAGTATATTGCTATAACGTGATTGAGATGACTAATAGTGGTTAATGGTGAACGTGTACATAAGAACATGTTGAAAACATGATTAGGAAGTAAATGAAGGTGATGCATGTAGTCTTGTGGAATCAAGGCTATGAAAAAAATGTGTTGATAAGATAATGGTGCAAGTGGCACATATGCATGTTGTGACAATGTTGTGAGTGAACTTATCCTTTGGTTTCTCTGTGGAAGGATACAACCTTGGAGGGAGGATTGTAGGGACAAGTGTTTGTGTGTGGGGTCTAGAGAGTATCTTGAAACCCAAAGGTAGATGAAATCCCTATAAGCCACATGGTTCTGAGACATCCTTGGCCAAACTATGTTGTTGACCCTAGAAGGATAGATGCATAGATTAAGAGGTTGTTATAATCAGAGAAGGGGATGCACTATCTTGGGTCAAGTGGGCTAATGGGGGGGATCTAAGATTGTTGGTTGGAGGCTATCAAGGTTGGTACCTTGACCTTGTTTTTGTTCAATATTGGTTATGTATCATACTTGGCTCTTGGTAAGCCAATGTATTTATGGAGTCATGGCCCAATCTAGGAATGACCCGCTATTGAAAAAAATAGGAGTAACAAATCCTTTGGCTAAGACAAAATAAGACGTCTACTATCAGTCAATGGTTTTCTCCAAATAAGTATTATAAGAGTTATTATTATGATTCTTGAATTTTATGGACACTTAAAGCATTGTTTGAATGACTGATTAAGTGCATGATATGAGTATATGCTTGTGAGATTGCATGAAGGAATGATCATGTTCTAAGACAATTGTTTTGATATAATGTATGTTGAGACAACTAATATGCACAAGTAGAGTGAAAGGGGGAGGGACCTCATAACTATTACAAGGAAACAAATTGGGTTGTGAGCCTGCTAAGAATTTGATGAAATATATTTAGGAAGAGTTTCAGCGTAAATCACATATAGAAAACCTTTGTCGACGCGTTTCGAACAAACTAGTGTGGTTCATCGTCAGGACAAGTTGAGGAGTCAGATCATAGCTACGAGTTAAATAGGGAGAGCAGATCTTCCTAACGGCTAGGTGTGACCATTAACGGCTATATAAAAACAGCTAAATTATATAATAATATTCTAATGTTAATTATGGGTCAATAGTAATATAATGTATAGTCAAAGTAACTCATTATATTCCTATAATTCAATAATTTATATAAAATATTAAATAATTGAATCTTGTATTATTTTATTTTTAAAATTCAATAATTTATATAATAATATATTATATATTTGAATTTTATATTATTTCATTTATAAATTTTATTGGTAATTAAAATTTAATTTATTTTAATTATTTAAGTTCAAAAGGTTAAGTAAAGGGTATCCATAACATTTATTAAAAATATTATTTGGTTATTAATTATTTTTTTTATATTCTTTTTAATATATTTAACAATTTAAATCCAATAGGGAAATATATAGTCAAGTAAAGGGTATTTATTATTTTATTTTATTTTTATTTTTGGAAATAATAAAAATTAATAAATAGAATTAAAAAATTATTTTTAGTTGTTAGTTAAAAAATATTTATTTTTAATTGTTAGTTAAAAAAAAAAAAAAAAAAAAAAAAAAAAAAAAAAAAATAATAATAATAATAATAATAAAAATAAATAAAAATAATTTTGGATTAAGGTAAGGGTAAAGAACATAAAATCAAAAATTATAAGAAAAGCCATCTAATAGATCTAGGGATGATAATATAAAGATATTATTAATAAAAATATTAGAACGAAAGTCAAAAATTAAAAACAAGATGGTCAAGAACATGACCAGAAATTAACCAAAGGAGAAACCTAGGAGGATGGAGAAGGATACGGGATAAAAAGGGGAAAATACGGGGAAACCTAGAAAGCTAGAAAAGGTCAAACAAGGGAGGAGGGGGAGGGAGGGGAAGGAAAGACTAGGAAGACAAGGCAGGGATCCATCAACTACTGATCTTCCAGCCGTCATCTCTATTGAGTTTGTTTGGCCTCCTTTCAATTGCAATGGCTTCCCTGAATTTACAGTGATGGAACTGCGCAACCTTGGCAATAACCCTAGCCTCCTCAATACAAACCTGATGCTTGGTCTTTTCCGCATGCTCTGCTAACGCTAAAGACTTGGTTCTCTCGTGCCTTAAGTCAGCTACATGTTCGTTGATCCTTTGATGGATGGAGCGTCTTGTTTCCCCGATATAAGGGGTCCCGCAAGAACAAGGAATCATGTAGACACCCTTCATGTCCTTACGGTCAACACAATCCTTCACCGATCAGAGGGAATTACGAATGGTGTTGAGGGGCCTAAAGGTTGAGGGAATATTATACTTCTTAAGAATCAGAGCAATCTTTTCCGTGGTTCCCTGGACATAGGGAAGATGGACACCTAGGAGATGCTCTTTAGGTTTTGGAAATTTATTTCTTTTCTTAATGAAAATTCTATGTTTATTCATGTGATAAAATTCCTAATGAGCTTGGAAATTTGCCTTGCAAAGTTGCATTAGAGATTTAATGTGGATAAAGGATTAGTCAAGGAGGGATTGAATGGGTCAATATGAACTAGATGGACAATGAAGTCACAACTGTGAAAATGGATTAAGAAGGGAGTTTCCCTTAATTGAAAATTATGTTTGGATGATATATTTTTATTATGAAAATAATGCAAATGCCTAAATGGTAAGAAAATAGAAATTGTTACTTTTGTTTTGGGTAATACAATTAGGTTACCTAATGAATTCCATATCACATGGGATGTTCATTATATGGCAAGTGTGAAAGAGTGATCTGTTGTTGTTAACTACCGCAAGAATGAAAGTAGTGTACTTATGTTTATGCTTATGAGACGCATCATGTGAATTATTGAAAACAAGAAAGGCTAGAAATTAAAACAAAACAAAAAATGTGTATGAATAGCATGGAATGTGTGCAAGTGTGGCACATACATGACAAGATGTATATGTACATGTTTGGGTGTATGATTGAAGGCATTGTATGAATGTGTAAATTGGATACATAGTGAAAATTCCCTTTGTGAATATTCATTGAAACTTGTGTGTAAGCATGTGAAATGATAGAGTTATGACTAATATGTTGAGTTCGTTTCAGGCATTTCTTAATGTTGCAACATCATTTATGCTAAGAAGCCAGCTAAGCTCCTTGAAAATATCTTAGTTGAGTATGCATGTGATGGTAGCCAAGTAAGTAGGAAAGGTAGCAATCAAAGGTAAAAAGGTAAATGAATTGGGTAAGAATTCCTTTCAGCTAAATTTGATAGCTTTTGTTTTTCAAATTAGTGCATGTATTACATGGATCCCCAAGAAAGGATATGGTTAAGGCATAAAATTGTCAGCACAAAAAGATTTAGTAAAATCTTAATAATGTGTGCATGCATTGAGCTACCATGATGAACAAAGATTAAATATGAATAATACGCTCATGAGATAAAACATGTTTGGTAATGCATGAAAATTTGGGATGCATGAAGCAAATGTAGGGATTGCAATTGTGTTCATGAGTCCATGAGTATTGGCCCAATAATTTCAAAACTTGAGACAAGTGATTTTATTATATAATGTTAAGTTTGTTGGTAAGGGACATGTAGTTGAAGGATTGATTTTCCCTAGTTAATGTGAAATTTGTATGGAATTGTTGATATATGAAAGCAAGTTTGTCATTAATACCTAGTGGGTTATGACGAAGGCAAGAATCTTTCAATGTGTAAAGATTGTTAAAATCTTTGTGATGCATCCATGAGTTACTATGGCATTATTTGGCCATGACACTCGTATTATGAAGCATGAAAAAAATAGCTTTCAATCATTTTTAGGAATTGTTGAGTAGGAGAATGAGTGGCATGAATCCCTCATCCTACAAAGGAAAGTGGAAGCTAATTACTCATGAATTTAGAAATATGTATCTTTCAATTTTTACCCTTTGGCTATTGGAATAAATGTTTGGGTGCATTATGGAATGCTTGGAATGATTGTGATGCAAATAAATAATGCAATGATAGTTTCATTTCAATTTATTTTTAAATCAATTGAAAGTGATTGAATTATTATGTGTATAATAATTTTGAAATCACTTCAGGAGGTTATAAATCTTGTAATGAAAGGGAGATATTATACATCTTATAAATCATTATTTGGCTAGCTAAAATTACAAATTTCAATTGAAATGGCCTTCATTATAATAATGAAAGTTGAAAGCTATCATATGCAAGAGTAAAACATCATGAGAATAATCTCATATCTATGAAATTTGATTCCTATATGAAGCAAGTTTGGAAAAGAAAAGAAAAAGGAAGAATATTTGATTTAAATTCTTATGATTAATCTAATGGAAAATGTATACTTGTGATACAAGTGAGATGATGATCTATCCAAGAAGAAAAGATGATGGTTGTGATGTTGAAATTATGACAAGGCCATTGACATGACACTAGAACCCTATGACATACATTGAACACCATGAGTTATGTTATGACAAATGTGATGTGTTATTTAAAGCATGCTAGAGGGATGTTTTGGATATAAGATTCCACAAGTATCGAGACTCTTCCTGTGCAAATAATGGATCGCTCAAGGGACTAGGGAGGCAACAAAACATATTCCTAAACATGGAAAGTGTGTGACTGCAAGAAATAGGAGACTTTAATGAATATGTTTTCAAACATTCATGTACCTACTCATTGGGATCGTGAATGAATTGGGTGTGTCCAAGAAAACAATGAGTTGAACTTGTTCCTTGTGGAAGCCTTGCGAAGCAACAAATAACCATGAAAAAATGTGCTAGAATGCTAGGAGGTCCATACGTAACTAAACCATGAAAAAATGAACAACATTACTCAAAGTGGCAACTAGGACATCGAAAATGTTGTTGATATGAAAGTGGCATATCCCTTCTTCTGCTTAGAATGGTTTTGTAGATAGTATAACACTAAGGACGATGTTCCTTGAAGGGGGAGGGGATTGTGTCACCCCTTTTATTATCCCAAATTTTGTAATGTAATTAAGAACATATATTGTTGGGGTGCCAACATTATTGCTATGATGTCTAACTCTATTATATGATGTAATGTTTATTTTTATTAATAAAAATACTAGAGTTGAAGAAAGGGGACATCCAACAAATTACGAGGCTTTGGAAAGGGGGAAAACTTGACTTAAGAGGAAAAATACACCTTGGGTTAATATTTCCCTTTGATGTGATGATTAATCTTCCCAAGCAGCTTCTAACATGACATTGAGAAGATGAAGAGTCAAAGCGCGATTATAAAAATAAGAGGGAGGAGCAAACAAGGGGTTCTTCTTGGTTCTTAAGCTTCTAGTTTTTCTCTCTTCTATATCTCTCGTACATCTTTCTCTCTCACTTGGAAATTTGAATTGACATGAGAATTGGTGACAACTTGTATAACCATAATTGAATATGTTGTAGTGATTTTTCCTTGGATTGGATGGCTTTGAGGACAAGAAGTTTTCTTGTTTTTGTGTGACACAAAGAGCATTGAAGAAGGGAGGGTCGAGGGACCAAAGGGATCAAAGAATGACCCCCTTGTGCTATGTAGACCTGCATTGCCATTTGTGAATGTCTATGGACTCGATCAACGAATGGAAGGGTTATCACTGAGATTCTTTCTTGTGTGTGGAGAACAATGGCCTTCACTTTTTGTGTTAACTATAGTTCGAAAATTGTGTGTTAAATCCATAAGATTAGATTTTCCCTCAAGGCATCAAGATTTGACATAAGAATGGCTAGCTATGAGAAAAATTGCAGCACAACTGAGCCTATGGTGGGGTGGAATGTGGTTCACCCTACTTCAATTTCCAATCTTTTTCTGGCTACAATGTTTCTATGTTAATGATATTTATGGAATAAATTGTTTAATGACATGCATGATTATTTAGTTGTTCTTTTCAACAAGTTTATATGTACATGCATTTACCCTTCAACAAATTTATCATAGTTGTAGTTATTATATTATTTGGTTGTAGCTTTTTATATGTATCTAATTTTATAACAACACTAGTTGAGGAAGATATGTTTCCTAAAATCTTCTTTAAACAAGCCATGTTGGCATTTTTATAATAAGTTTTCTTCTGATAGGTTCCAGAAGCTAAAACTTGGACCATAGTGAGGAAAAATCCCGTTAATCATTTGGTTTAATTTTCAAATCTTGGGTCACAAAATTTTAAAAAATATGACCGAAGAAATTTGGGCTTCATAAATGCATCTTTAAATAAGACATGTTGGCATTTCTACTATAACTTTTTTTCTCGGAGGTTCAAGAAGTTGGAACATAGACCATACTGAAAAGAAATCCTATTGATCATCTTGTCCAACTTTCAAATCTTGGGTTGCAATATTTTAGGAGATATGATCAAAAGAAGTCAAGCTTCCTGGATGCTCCTAAAATCGTGTATCAAACACGCCATGTTGGCATTTATGCTATAACTTCCTTTTGGGAGGTTCTAGAAGCTAAAACTTGGACCATAGTGAGGGGAAATCCCACTAATCCTCTGATCCAACTTTTAAATCTTGGGTCACGATATTTTAAGAGATGTGATCAAAGGAAGTCAAGTTTCTTGGATGCTCATAAAATCATGCATCAAATAGGTCATGTCGCCATTTCTACTATAACTTTCCTTTAAGGAGGTTTCAGAGGCTAAAACTTGGACCATCATGAGGAGAATTACCATTGATCATTTGATTCATTGTTCAGAACTTAGATTGTCATAATTTAGGAGATATGCCCTAGGGAAATTACTGTATTAGTTTGCATGCAAAGTGTTTGAAGAAATTCTTAAATAGTTTAATGATTCATTGCATACAAATTGATTGATGAAATGCCCCAATGAAAATGTTCTTTTGTGGATGGAGATAATATTGTTATATGTTGGCATTGTTTTATGATAGTACTATTATAGGCAATATATGCCTATTTGAATGCAAGGCATTTGAAGAAATGTGTTAAACATGTTTTATTACAATTGTATACAAACTATTTGATAAAATACCTCAAAGACAAAGATCAAAAGCTACATGATTGAGTGGTATATTTCAGTTAGTATGTTACAAATGGAATTAAAGCAATGTTTCCTATTTGATTTCATACAAAATGTCTACAAAAAAAACTACTTAATTGGTTGTATACAAAGTATTTGAAGAAATATTTACATGTAAAGTGTTTGACAATATGTATGAGAGATGAAAATAAAGTTTGTGCAAGTGTGGTTAGGATAAATTTAATAGGGATATGTGACAAAGTGATATCAAAGTTTGTTGTCAAACTAGTAAAAAAATAAAATTGAATACCCCATAATCTCTAAGGCATTGAGGAAACCAAGTATGTGACAAAGCGGTATCGAAGCTTGTTGTTAAGCTCATAAAGAAGAAGAAAAAAATGATACCCCATATCCTTGATCGAGCATTGAGGCACTAGATATGTTGCAACAAGCTTGACATTAGAGGTTTAGAAAAGCACAAAATCCTACCACATTCTTGCCAAAATTCTTCATGGGATTGAAGGTTATGTGTGATGGATTCAATGGAACATAAAATGTCTTCATAGGGAATGTGACATGGAGCAAGGGCAAAGTTGAAACTTTATCTAAAATGTGAATGAATGACAATCAAGAGCAATCAAAGATAGATTAACAATGCATTTATCTTTGGAATCTTTAGAGCTAGGACTAGAGTTATGAGGATGAATAGAGTTATGAGGATGAATATTTAGAGCATGGCTAGACAAGGGAATTAAAGACTCAATTTGGTTAAGCAAGGCAAGTAGATGGCGAGCAAGGGAGAGAAAAAGGTGGCTCAAAGGTTTGAGTTGCGAGCATCAATGGGGAGAGGAGGACGCTGAAGCTCTAAATTATCAACTTTCCACATTGACTATTCATGAGTATGGCCAATTTTTGTAGTAATAGACAAATTTCATATATCGATATAAAAAGTTGTAATCAATATTCCTTGAAGTCAAGGAACAACTATTTTTTTTATATAGCTCATCAATATAAAAGACATGTATGTCGAGATATTGTTTCATCTAACAAGTTTGAATGCCTTAAGACATATAACAATGTAATGTTTTATGAATTTATAATAGTGTGCATATGTTTATACAAATATTTTGATTATTTTCATCTCTTTGACATTATAAATTTTGCTTCATTTTATATTTTGATTTATGAGCATCGATCTTACACAACTCATCTACATGTGAAATCAATGTTAAACAAAGATTATAAATTGTTTCTACAATAAACTACCAAATGCACTTCATTTTTCTAGCTATTTTTACCAAACTATTTATAAAATTTAGATGATCTTATTATGTATAATAAAGTAAACAATTTGTGAAACATTACATATATTTTTTGCATTACATTGCAAAATACCTCATTTTTCTCCATACAATTACATAAGCATCAAGATTAAAAATTTTCCATCAATTTAATTGTAAAATTTAAATCATCTGAGAACAAATTATCTTTATTAACTTTCAAACTGAAAATTTTGTAAACCAGTATATTTTAAAATTTTAATATATACTCTTAACTTCACAACCACGTCCAAATCTTTGTATAACTTTACTAATATAATCTAGGATATATATTACAAAATTATTACATTATATTTATAAAAAAATAAAATTGTATTTTAAATAAATAATTAATTTAAACAATAAAGATGATATAATATTAACTATGAAACATTTCCAGAGTCCCAACACATGACATAAATAAATCACTTTGTAGTTGCAGTACTTAAGAGAACTCAATGACAAACCAACCCACTTTTTAATTGCCATTGATGGAGTAGTCTCAGTAAAACTCAAAGATAAAACCATGTGATGTCTCAATGAGGTGTATATAAAAAAACACTGCCAATTTATATGATGTTTAGATTTTAAATCATTTTTCCATCTGTAGATTATATGCACATATCAGTGTTCCTCTGGCCATCATTGATCAAACCGAACAATTTATTTCAGAAAGGGTGGATACAGATATCAAATATGAAGCCTTTGTTGAACTGAGAACCAGATCCCAGATGCAGTTAGAGGGCTTGCCAAAAGGTAAAAGTAATATAAATGATAACTATACATACTACTGTTCATAAATTGCAAGACATCATCTAATTTGTGCAGGTTGGCTCCTTGACACAAAGCCACTCTATAAATGGCTTAGTCCTAGCATGTCAGTGGTGGGACTGAGAAGAGAAACACCTTGGTGATCTACAAAACTCCACATTTTAGACCACACTGGATCATTGAGCAGCTACAGATCATTGCAGTTATCCTCAGTACATACATTCTTCTTCCGCTTTCCACAGTCTGCAGGTTCTCTGGGTACAATTTTAAACTTGCCAGTCTCTTGTAGCTGAAAATAGAGTGACCAAAAGAGAATCAGCAGCAGTGGCTGAGTTAGCTAAGCCAGCCTTGATCAAAACCAAAATCAGAGTAGTGAAACACACTATAACAGAACAAAACAACAAGCTTATGACCCATTTCAAATAAAACCTTGCTAAGAAACTCAGCTACTAGTATGTACACAGGTATAAGCTACTGGTATGTACACAGGTATAGAAGGGTAGAACCACTAATGACTCCGCCATTTACAGGTTTTTACTGCATTCTTAACCAAGATAGGAAAGAAAACAAGACAAACATCACAAATTTGAGAGATCAATTGGCCAAATAATTTCATTGCATGAAAAAATGTCAGCAAGGCAATGATTCTGGTGGAGTTGACAGTTAGTATTTCACCAAGGTTTCATTCTCAATGTAGGTTAACTCCAAGATGGCTAACATTAAAAATAATGCATCAAGCATATTATTGGTTTGTCTTTTCTTTTTTTTCAGTGTAATGAACAAGAAGTAAAAATAGTAAGCTAACTTAATGCATGGTGTTTAATATTTAGGGCACCAGTATAACATAAATTTCAAAAATTACTGGAAAAATTTAACATAATAGATACTCCTCAAACCTCGCCTAAGCAAAAGGAAGTCTTCTTTTGCAGCATAGCTCTTTGAGTTGTCTTTCGGACAGAGAAAAATGAAAAATCGAAACCAATGATCTGAGAAACAAACTAACCTTCTCCCACTTGAGGGTGTGAACATTGCAGAAGCCAACGACAATGCCTCCTCCCTTACCCTCCCTGTACTCGATGCACAAATTTCTGTCCAACCCACAAGACACGTGGAAGGTAGAAGGGCACCTGGGCTCCGAACATTCGATGCAAGCGCCTTTAACCATATTGCAGAAAGTGCAGACCATACCCCACCTTCTTGCAGGCACCCTTGAACAATCAATCCTCTCTCTTCCTTCTGGACATTGGAAGAACACTTCAGGGACCAGAAGGGCGCATGAAATATGGGCCCATGAATTCTGAGTAGTGCATTTCATGGCCCCTTTCGACGAGGGGCAGAGGCAGCAAGCCTGCTTTAGGGCTTTACCTTCATCGTCTATGCACCTTGCACAGAACCAATCTCCATCTGGGATTCCCCTGTTTAATGGATCACCATAACAAGTAGCATGTACCATGAGATCACACCCATCACAGAACACTATTGGATCTGATGAATTACCATCACAGCCACTGCACACATTGCAGATAACCCCATCATCCTCCTCTTGTTGGCTCTGCTGCTCCTCACTCTGTTCCGGCTTATGGACTCTGCCAACATTTTGGGGCACATCCTCTACCTTTTCTAATGTCTTCTTCTTCGCTTGGACACTCTCAGAGCTCTTGCATGGAGCTTTCTGTGATCTTTTTTTAGTTGATTTGCGCCATTTATAGGCTATGGTTCCCATTTCCTCGCATTTAGGCACTTTGAACGGAGCTCCTGCTCCTTCCAAAGCCCTCTCCTGCTCGAACATGAAATCCCTCACGGCCCAAATGCGTTTCTTCGCTGGCAGACAGAGAATGGTATCGCTTCTCTCGGGCATTCTGCTCTCCCTCTGAAGCAATTTGAAGCGCTTTAATGGCGGTAGACCATGGAACCTGCTTACTTCCTCCTCAATTTCTTCCTTGCTCCGGCAGGCCATTATGGACATATGCTGTGTTCTGAAAGTATTGTATATACTTGAAAACTGGTGGGATCTTCCGATGATTTGAATCAATCGCTAGAACCCAGTTGCTCTGTAACCTAAAACAGATTGTTGATTTAGTCTGGTGATGTTCTAGATTGTTTAATTGAAATTGTATGGAATGGTGGCGACAAAAATGAAGGCGTTTCCCTCCACTTTCAAGTTGCGGTGTGTTTCCCTCCATATTCGAATTTTCATACATACTTGAGTAACATATATTCCTCTAATTTAGCGGGAAAATTCGTCAATGTGGCTTGTGCTGTTATGGACAAACTTATCTTATTTTGGAAGTCTTGCAGACGCTAAAATATATATATATATATATCTTATTAATCATATTACCTAACCAGGGTGTCAAATATTCGTTTGTAATTTCCAATATTTATTGATTTATTGAAGTAATATTTTAATTTTTTATAAGGGAACGAAATTTATTCATAATTCGTTTTATAATGGTTATTTGAATGAGGCTAATCGCACTTTTATCAAGGAAAACCACCGTTCTTTAATTATTTAATAAGTTTTTATTTATAAATAGTTTTTAAGATTAAATTTAATTAATTAATAGTTAGTATGTTAATATGTATGTTTATTTTGGAATAAGGTTTTTAGAATTTTAATTTAATTATTAAGAATTATTAGGAGATGGTAGGGATTGAACCTCCATAAAATATTCTAGAATATTTTTAATAGTAAACACAAATCAAATATTAGAATTTATTTCCAAAATAGTTATATCTTTTTAATTAAATTCATTAATTAAAAAAATGGTCATATGAACAAGTGTCATATAAAATGAGTTATTGCTTTTTGGGAATATGGTATCAATAAGCCATAGTATTGGTCCATGGTATTATAACAAAGTCGATTTATAAATTAAGAATCTCCAAGATAAAGTGTGGGAGAATCTCCATGATTAAGAATCTAGTTACATTATTTTTTTCATATATATATAAATTATATATTAATTCTTTTTAGTAATTTTCTTAAACTCTATAGCGATTGTAATATTGACCTTCGCTCAAATTGGTTGATGACCTCTCCGAAGACTACTATGAGGGGGATCCCCTCCTCCTCTGCCTCCTTCTAATACAGCTACTCGCGCATTCTTGAACCTCATCTCCTCACTTGGACCACCTTAGGGGTGCCCTTCAGTATCCAAATTCATTAAGTAGTTGAATTCAATTCCTGGCATAAATCTGCCTCCCACCATCCCTTGTAAAGCAGCTCTCTCTCGCTGAGTGAGGATTAGTTAGACAATTCAACCAAAAACAATGCAAAAATGGATAGAATGCAACTAGACTCCAAAAATTCAAGGGAAATTTTTGGTTTGCCTTTGTGGTATAGGTATTTCACCAATTTATTTCAAATCCAAGGAAGATCTTGACCTGATCTTCAAGAATGAATCATATTTCATGGATTCAAGAGGCCTTTATTTAAATCGATGGAGTCCAGACTTTGATCTTGAGCTCGACATATCTGGTGCAATATCGATCTGGGTTCACCTTCCCCATCTTCCTCTCCACTACTCGGGAGACGAATTGGTAAGATCCATAGGCCATGCAATCGGAAAATATATCATCAAAATGAACCATAGGAAAACCTGCATGCATGCGCAAGGATCTATGTAGAATTTCTTAGCACTCTGTATTTCCTAAGACTGCGAAAGAAATACAAAGGTAACCACAAAACCACTTTGGAAGCTGGGATCTAGCCCTGCCAGCTTCAGAGAGGGATCTCTCTTTTAGATTTAGATTTGTTTATATTGAGATACTAGGCTAGTTATGAAAGTTCAATAGTTTGGTTTAGTTATTTGGTTGATAATGTAACAAGATACCATTGGGCAATGGAGTCAATTTACTTCGAATGGATTTATTTTAGCATTGACACACAGATCTAAAAGGGAAAGGTAGGCAAATTTATTGGATCTTGTATGCTTGATGAGATGGAAAAAGAAGAAATGATTAAGGGTCCATTAAGCAGAGAGCAACGAAGAATTCTTTTGCTTAACTTCAGTAGAAAACATTGGAATTGTTCAAATGACAGAATAGAGTGTACTTAAACAAATTCATATTCATAATTTTCTTTGAACAAAATAGATTAGAAAACACATATGAAATTATAGAGAAAGGGAAAACACAACAACAAAGGAGAATGTCACTTCACCAACAATTTGACACAAGAATCCTATAAGAGCTTTTGTATTACTGAAATGTGTCCACTGGACCTTTGTGGAACAATTTTACATCAATGGTCCTTTTCTTTTACATAAACATCAACCTATACTACTTCGAATTATGAAGTACTTATAGAAATAATTACAAAATATCTTGATTTTAAAATATCAAGACAGAATCCTAAAATATCTAAAACTGATTACACAACTAGTACAAAATTTAGGAATTTTGAACTCTTGGAGTTGATGGCACTATTGTCGAGGATGGTTGATGATGACTGGTCCCAAAAAGGTGTTGCCTCGCTGTCTGAGATGAAACATGTTTCACTCAAGTAATTCACACAAATGATCCCATCGATCTTCACTAGGGATAGAAAGTTTTATTAGCTTTCTATATGTTTCATCATCTTCAGTATATTTCTCAAATGAAGGCTTCTTGGTGAAAATGTGTTTGATATCATGTTTAGTGATCAAGTCAAAATCTAAAGCCTTTAGGAAAGCTTTTCCTGTAATACTTCCTTTTACCCCTGCAAACTTAGACTTATCTTGGGCAATAGTAAAAAGTTTGCGGTTGTAGTCACTCAAATTGATCAAGCTGTCATCCATTGCTACCAACCCTGGTAGCCCTCTCTGATTCAGTAAATTGAACTTAGTATGAAACCTTGAACAGTAGTTTCCAGAGTCTAACACTTTTTCTCTAGTTGTATCATAAGGTTCCTCTTCTGTAAAACTTTCTTTATCTCCAAAATGGTTTATGTTTTGTCTGCAATCTATAGCTCTTCCAATTCTTCTTTAGTTTTAGAATTCAAAACTTTGATTAAGGTTGTTGCTTCACTCAGTTTCTCTCCCAACATTTCTCTTACCTCCTCTATCACTATTTTGGATCTCTGCATCAATTCTTCCTATTCAAAGATGATCTCAATTGATGGCCAAATTTTTGTTATGGCCTGATTGATATCCACCCATATGTTTTCTTTAGTTTGTGCTAAATTTTAAGCCATTACTGGCTCTCTCTAAAAACTCTATTCTCTAAGTAAGCCTATGAGATTTTTGTAATTCTGCTACATAGAAGATGTTTATCTTCAATTTATGTTCCTGTAAATTATTTAGCTGATCTTTTAACTTCTCAATTTATTTTCCCTGAAGGAACATCTCCTGCATGGCTTTAATCAATTCGTTGGAAGAATTTGTGGTTTGTGTTGCTGTTGTTTTCGATGTAGAAGCCTTTGTTGTTCCTGCGACTGAAATAGGCACTGCAGTCAATGGAACTATATCCAATTGTGAGGACTTCTCTTTCTCCTTGAACATTTTTTTTAGTTCCACCTCCATTTCTCTGATCTGGACATCTTGTTCAGTTATTATCTTGAACATGTCTTCCTTTTGCTTTTCTAGTTCTCCCATTTCCTTGATCTGCGGATCCTTTGCAGATGGAAGCTTGAGCTGTTTTTTCAGAGCTGTTATATATGCATTTTTCTTCTCACAATCTCCTCTACTATGTTTACATCACTAGGGTTATAACCTAGCATAATGACTAAGTCATCTAGTGATTTAATTCTAGTATCCTTTGCTAAATATGAGATCTTCTCCAACTTCAATTGTGATTGTTTGTTGTTGATGGAGGCCTGCAGTTTTGAAGTTGTCATGGCAGTATTAGTCAATGTGGAGAATAACATCTCTCCAGTTTGTTTGTGCATATCCATCTAATCAATCGGATGGATTTGATTAGTGTCAAAGGAGAAAATTGTCTTCTTGTAGTCTTCTAGTGATTTTGGGAATGGAACATGTGCCTATAGAAAATCCATTTGCATTCTTCCCTTTTCAATATCAAAGGCTAACCAAAGACTGCGTTGGGAAGAAGTTGTTTGTTTCCAGAATTAACTATATGTGTTGCCCTTTAGCATCTCATTGCTTGATTGCTTTGTACTTAGAAAAATATTTGGCTCTATTTGACCCTGAGCCAACTCTGTTGTATGTGTTGAATATGGAGGATCTTGTGAGGTTGAGGAAGATGGAGAACCTACAAAAATAACTTATTATCTTGTACCTGCATAAACGTTTTATGGTCTCGTAGAAACATGTGGACCTATCGAAACTATAGAAGCATGTTCATCATCATCCTGCATGAAAACTGGTTTTGAAATAGTTTTATGTTTCTTTTTATATATTAGGAATTCCTTAGCTCCAATTTTTGTTACTGCGGGAGACTCTTCTTCTCTTAGCCCTTTTTCATGCTTCTCCTGAGGTACTGGAGTCTGTGAAGTGGTTGTAGACAGAACTTATTCTTCAGCTTCTTACAGAGTGTTCTCCTCCCACTAATATTGGTTCGTGAATTTTTCAATCTCTGGCTTGGGAGTGTGAGTGTAAGGAGTGGCCTTCTATTCCACTCTTAAACTAGAAATGATGCCAAAGGGGTCATATGACCAAGTAAATCTTAATTGGAAGTTCATTTGTTTGAGAAGTGCATTTGCCTCATTACCCACTGCTCTGTTATTACATAAGAATGGCCCCACCTATGTCTTGATCTTGAATTGTGCCTTCTTTTTAGTTGAAACAAAGTGTAAGTCATCCACATTGATCATTTGCCTTATATATTCCAATGAGAAAAATCTCATAGGAACATATTTTGGCAATTTGTATGGTGGCATCTCACAACCATATACTCTAATTTCTATGTAGTTATGTTACAAGTAGTAGTCTCCTATTTTAGTTTGTTCACTGAGGTGTAAGGCTCTTTGAATCTCATAACTTATTCTAGGTTCCAGATTATTGTTAAGAATGCATGCATCTATATAAATGAATTGGTCTATGAAGTCATTGAAACTGAAATTATTTGAATTTTTTCACACCAAAGAGGTCCATTGGATGACTTATTGTGCATTGCCTTGTTCATCTAGTTTCTGCAAAAGCAATTGGGAATCTTTTTGCTTGGTAAAATAGAAACATATAAACTAGCACTAATGCATGTTTAAACATTCCTTCTGTGGTTGTCTTGAGAAATTGCTCATGGATGTTGTCTACAAGGAATTGACTGAAATTAAACATTACAGAAGGTTTTTCTTTTGTGGAAAAGATGGGCAGAAAACCTGGTATAGGTGTAGAAAACCCTGTAGATTCACAAGCTAATACAATTTGCTAAAGAAAGAGACAAGAATCTACTTTTATTGTTTACAATGGAAGCCCATAAACATCGAGCAAACAAAAATCAGTAGAGGAAGAGAATCAAAGGCACATAACACAATAAATATCTAGGGAAAGCTACAACTCAAAACCCCACTATTTGTTTTGTATTAATCCGGAAAATCAAGATGAAATTACAATGCTTGTTCTCTCAAGAAAAATCCCAGCACTCGACAAATTCAATCTCCAATTCATAAGAAAGCTAAATGCCAAAGCTTAGCCTCTTCACAAGCTCTCCAAGTCTCTATTCCAATGTGTAATTCCAATGAAGGATAACTTGTATTTAAAGGGAAATAAAGCCACTAAAAATAGTGCAATCCCTCAAGGATCAGTTTCTGAATGCATGCACTACCAGTGCAACTCAAAAAAATCTAAAGCAAATAGTACATTGTCCCTACACTCCAGTCTCAACTGGGTCTTTCTCATAATCGACTTGCATGAGTTTTTGATGAGTGAATATTTAGTTAACTATAGTAGCACTGGTGGAGTTCATTAATGTCACCACTAACTGTTAACTCGCTATTAGTTATCTCAATCAGTTTGAGAACTAATTTAATTGAATTGACTCATGAAACTGAGTTTTCTATTTTACAACTCACATTGGACTCCTACAAAGTAGGGAGAACATATACATGGCTTCCAAAAGGCTTCCAACTCGAATTTCCTAAGTTAAGTAAGTTTAATAAACTTAATTTAATTATTTTAAGTTGTTATGACAATAGAATTTGAATTTAATTCACAGTTTAATTCAAGGACAAATTAAACTGGAATTTCTTGTTGACATTTCTCAACACTCCCTCTCAACAAGAAAGGGATTATCAACTACCCCAATCTTGTCTTTATGAAACTCGAATTTACATATTGACAATGCCTTTGTCAAGATGTTAGCATATTTCTCCTTCGTGGGAATCTAATCTAACAACATGATTTGCCTTAATACACAATATCTAAGATGATGATAGCGGATTTCAATATGCTTGGACCAATCATGAAAGACTGGATTTTCATAGAGTTTGATACAACTCTGATTGTCACAATAAATCACTATCATATTCATCTATTGACCAAACAAACCGACTAGGATCTTCCTCATCCAGATAGCCTCACATGTTTCATGACTTGCAACCATGTACTCTACCTCTGTCGAACTGAGCGCAACAATCTCTATTTCTTGCTATACCAAGAAACTAACGTTGACCCAATACTAAAGATCCCTCCTAATGTACTCTTCCTGTCAAATGGACTCCCTACCCAATCTGCACCGGTGAAGCCTTGAAGCTTCACTCCCTCTATATGTTTGTACCATAACCCAAACTGAGTAGTGCCTCTGAGGTATCTCAATACATGCTTTGCTGCCTTCCAATATAGCTTGGTAGGCCTAACCATTGCTTGATTAAGCTGGTGAACTGCATAGCACATATATGGTCATGTGTTCACCAAGTACATGAGTGAATCCACAACCTGCCTATAAATAGTAGCTTCCACTGCTTCCCCTAAAGTAGCATCCTCCTTCGTCCAGTTACCAACTCGAAGAGTCTCCATGGGTTTATTTCTCTCCATGCGGAATCTCCCGAGTATCTCGTTGGCATGCTTGCCCTTAGATACAAACAACTCCCCATCTCCCTACCATACCTCCATGCCAAGAAAGTAATGCATGAGCCCCATGTCCTTCATATCAAACTCTCTTGCTAGGTCCTCCTTGCAAGATTTGATGAGCTTCTCATCACCTGTCAGTATGAGATCCTCTAGATAAAGTACAATTATCGACAACTTACCTTCCACCACTATGTGATACAGGTTCGCATCTGCTTCACTCTTCGTGAAGCCCAACCTAGTGAAGCAGCTATCTATCCTAGTGTACCAAGCACGGGGTGCTTCTTCAGCCCATACAATGCTTCCTTGAGTTGGCACACATGTGACTCACGGTCCAAGGTTTCAAAACGTCTAGGCTACTCTATGTACACCTCTTCCTCAATCATGGCAATGAGGAAGGCAGTCTTCACATCCATCTAACAGATCTTCCAACCCATCTGTGTTGATAGCACCAAAATAGATTCGATTGACGAGTACCTTGCAGCAGAGCAAAGGTCTCATCATAGTCAATCCCCTCTACCTGTGAAAAACCACAAGACACAAATTTGGCCTCATGCTTCTCCACACTACCATATGTAACTTGCTTTACCTTATAAAGCCAATGGGAGCTCACAACTAACTTGTCCTCAGCTCTCAGGACCACATCCCAAACACTGTTTTGAACTATGGAGTCGTACTCCTCCCCCATCACATCAACCCAAACTGGTTGTTGAACTGCTTCCTGAAAGGAAGATGGTTGTGTCACAGCACATGCGCCCATAAGTGTCATGTATCCAGTGTACCTCTCTAGTGACCTCCCCTATTTGCGCAGAGAAGAGTGTGCTCCCACATTCTCCCATGCATCATCCAATTATCTGTCGGCCTCTCTAGTGCGCTTTCTTCCCTCTTTGGAAGACTCTGCATGAGTGGATGTCTCCACTCTTTGAACCTCTACATGTGGTTGCTCCACATCAATCTGAGGACCTTCAACCTTAGGAGTTAAAAGCTCTTCATTTGCATGTAGCTCAAGCTCCCTCTCAAGGGATACTCGCATGGTCTTCTCCTCATCGAACTTGGTATCCATGCAAATCACTGTCATCTGACTGGTTGACATGTACACACGATAGTTGTGGGGTGTATCAGTGTACCCCACAAAGATCCCCAACTTTGTTATTGGCTCAAGATTCTTTCATGCATCTTTGGTCACATGGAAATAAACCAATGACCCAAAAATCCTGAAGTGACGAACATCTGGCCTCTTACCGGAATAAGCCTCCTCCGGTGTCTTCATCTCAAGTATCTGATGTGGGCTACGGTTCTGAACATAAACTGCTATGTTGCATGCCTCAGCCCATAACTATAGTGGTAGGCCCCATTCATGCAACATCAGCCTTCCTCCCCCTACTATGCTCATGTTCTTCCTCTCGACAACCCCATTTTGTTGAGGGTTATGGGGTGTCGTCAACTCTCGTTTAATCCCTTCCACTACATAGAAGTTCTTTAACTCATTGGAGACATACTCACCACTGTTATCACTTCGTAGAGCTTTAACCTTCTTGCCAAACTCTTTCTCTACCAATGCTTTGAACTCATAAAACTTTGTGAAAGTTTGATCATTTTTCTGCATAAAAAATACCCATCATTTACGAGAATATTCATCAACAAATATAACATAATACATGTGTTTGGTTGTGGATGTTGTCGAGAATGGTCAACACACATCTGAATGGACTCTCTCCGGAATAGACTCTGCTCGACTATCTCTGTCTCTAAAGGAAGACTTGGTGTATTTTCCCAAAGTACAACCCTTGTATGTATCAAGTTGCTCAAACGTACCTTTGGGAAGACCTATAGAGTTTTGCTGCAATATCTTCAAAGCCCCATGATGCAAGTGGCCCCATCGTCTATGCCAAAACTCGCCGACGTCTCGACTCAACATCATTTCCACTTTTGAACTCAAAGCAACACAATCGTCTACCTCTATCTTATAGAGATTCTGAACTTGAATCCCTATCTTCTTTACTTGACTTGTGGCTATGTGTCGAAGGAATGCCTTTCCTTTCGAAAAGATAACATCATAGCCTCTATCCTCAAGCATGGCAATAGATAACAATTTCTTCATCAATACGAGTACATGCATAACATTCTTCAAGATGAGTGGAGCCGCATGCTCCCTCTGAAAAGCAATAGTGCCCACACCAGTAACACTATACTTACTGTCATCACCCATCTTGATATGCATCTTAAGATCTTTCTCCTCGAGTTCACTGAATAACTCTTTGTCGCCAGTCATGTGGAAATAAGCTCCACTGTCTAAGTACCAGACACTTCCCATCACTGAAGACACCATGCATGCAATGAGGGAAAGGTCCAATTCGAATTGGGAGTCCAAAGCCTCACTCGCCACTCCTCTTGAGGACTTCTACAATGGAGAATTTGTAGCAAGGTGTCCTATTTTGTGACAATGAAAGCATTTAACTTCCATCATGTCCTTCTTCTTACCTCCATGATAAGAATCTGATTTGGAATGGGAAATTTTACCTTCCCCTTCCTCGCCTTAATCACTAAGGCACAATTCTCTTCATCATCAGTCTTTGATGAAGAGCCATCCCCGATGTTCCTCTTGATCTCATCTTGCATCAAATCTGACGATAGTCGTTCCCAATCTGGCAGCTTCTCCCGACCATTGACAGAGTCCTTATAACTATGCCAACTCTTTGGGAGTCCAAGAAGAGCAAGGCTCACCATATCCTCCTTGGCAACCGTGATTCCAACACTTCCAAGTTCATCCTGACATTGAATGAACTTGGTTAAGTAATTTAGAATCGTATCGCCTTTCTCCATCTTGATTTTACTAAGTTTATCTTTTAGTGCCAACTTCCTTTGATCACCACTATTCTGATATAAGTCTATCAATGTTTTCCACATAGCATGTGGAGTTTCCTTGCCATGGAGACTTGAGACAATGTGGTCTCGAACTTCCTCAAGGATTATCTGCCTTTCCTTCACCGCACAATTCTTCCATTCGGCCAAGTTCTGTGCATGCATAGCTGCTAGCATGGGGACTTCTTGATCAATGAATTCCTTCAAGCCATTATCTTCTAGCACAGCCTCCATCCTATACCTCCAGGCTATAAAATTTGAGCTTCCGTCAAGGCATACTCAAGCCTCAACCCATGGAACACCATCTGTCGATCCTTAAGTATGTATTGCAAATTCACCTTTCACGTGTAACCCAAAAACTCAAAAATTTGAAATCTCCTCTAGAGAGCTGATTTTAAATTAGCGATATCTCCCTCATCCGAACTCCAATTTGGCCGATTTTTTTTGAATTTGGGTATATTTTCCCAAGGAATCCAAATCTACAATTTTTTTATGAAAAATTTGCACAAAAATTCTCAAATATTCTCTGAAAACTCTTGGCCCAAAAAGAAATCTTTCTCTAATACCATGTAGAAATCATGTAGATTCATAAGCTAATTAAATTTGTTAAAGCAAGAGACAAGAATATAATTCTATTCTTTACAGCAGAAGCCCATAAACATCAAGCAAACAATAATTAATAGAGGAAGAGAATCAAAGGCACATAACACAATAAATATATGGGGAAAGCCACAGCTCAAAACCCCACAATTTGTTTTGTATTAATCCAGAAAATCAAGATGAAATTACAATGCTTGTTCTCTCAACAAAAATACCAGCACTCAGTAAATTAAATCTCCAACTCATAAGCAAGCTCAAGGCCAAAGCTTAGCTTCTTCACAAGCTCTCCAAGTCTCTATTCCAATGTGTAATTCCTATGAAGGATAACTTGTGATTAAAGGGAAATAAAGCCTCTAAAAAAAGCGCAATTCCTCAAGGATCGGTTCCTGAATGCATGCACTATTAGTGCCCTACACTCTAGTCTTAACTGGGTATTTCTCATAATCGACATGCATGAGTTTCTAATGAGTAAATATTTAGTTAACTACAGTAGCACTGGTGGAGTTCATTGGTGTCACCACTGATTGCTAACACACTATTAGTTCTCTCAATCAGTTTGAGAACTAATTTAACTAAGCTGACTCATGAAACTGAGTCTTCTGTTTTACAACTCACATTAGACTCCTACAAAGTAGGGAAAACATATACATGACTTCCAAAAGACTTCCAACTCAAATTTCCTAAGTTAAGTAAGTTTAATAAACTTAATTCAACTATTTTAAGTTTTTATGAGAATAGAATTGAAATTTAATTCACAGTTTAATTTAAGGAAAAATTAAACTAGAATTTATTGTTGCTTTTTTCTCAGCAATAGGTTCATCCACCCATTGATCTAATTAATACCCTAGGAGACAAGATATTAATGAGACAATTTGCTTGGTCTTTTCTGGAAACATGGAGGCTGGATATGGTGGATTCTTCTTTGAAAGTTGGACATCTTCTGGCAAGAAAATTTCAAATACTTTGGCTCTTCGAGGGAAGGTTAGCTTTTGGACTTGAAGCATCTGGTTAATTGAATATGAGGTTATAGTAAACAAAATTTCTCCATTCTGAGCCACAATGGCTCTTTGGCTGGGGAGATACATGGCTTGACACCATAAAGCAAAACTGAGGAAAGGGTGAGTCTGGGGAAAAATTAATTGTGGCAAGAGGGATTCCCAAAGGTTGATTTCGTCATTCTGGTCTAGAAAGGTTTGCTTGAGCCAATTGTGCACTTTGAACAATTCGAACTCACAATTGGTCTTTGTGATTTTATATTGTTGGTAAGCTAGGGGTATATGGTCTAGGTCAATGGTAGGAGGGATCATTGGGTTCTCACTGGTTGGTTTCGACTTTCCCTCTAGTGCCATTTTTTGAAATTATTAGGAAAAGAGGTGAAGATCCAGTGGTATTTACCCGAGAAAATTTCGTTGTTTGCTGAATAATTCGCTTGTTGTAACAAGTACCTGGTCGGGAAATAATCTGGAATATGTTGTGAGTGCCAGAGCAATTTAGTGGAGGAGATGGGGGTTTTAAGCCATTGTACATGTTCTCTGAAGTAAATGGGAAACGGAAAGTGGGGTCACACTAAGAAACTGCTAGATTTTTGTAGGAAACTAGAAATCGCCTTCGCGTCTCATTGTTATGGAGTGGGTCCGTGGTGATTTGTTGCACATTCGAGAGAAAACGTTATCATATAACGGATAGGGTGTCAAATAGGAAAATGTATATGGCAGAAGGGAAAGGAAATGACATGCGAGAGTGGGGAGGACGTGTGGCATGATAGGAGTTGAGGGGGAGCAGAGACGTGGAGGGTAGCGCCAAGGTGATGGGTGCTTATAGACGTTGACGGGATATGGAGCAGTTTTTGAAGGGGGGGTAGGTGGTAAGTGGTTTTGAGTGGCGAGTGGGGGGTGTGAAATGTTGAGTGCCCACCACGTAGTGTGGGGCCAAGGAAAGTGAATCCGCTTTTCAGGACCCCCCCCCACCCACCCTTCCAATAACAATAGAATGGACAAGGGGGTCCGATATCGATCCCCCGTTGTTGATCTGGGTAGGGTAGATCGTGGCAGTTGGATTATGTGCCCGCTATACCACAGGTCGACAAATTAAGTTTGTCCCTTTCAACTTTATCATAAATCAAAATTTTAGCGCGAGTATCTTATTTGCAAATTGTTAATCATGTTTAAATGACACGATTAATTTTTTACAAGTAGGATTAATTATTCTAAAGCACACTTAATTTACCCTAAGGGCACATTTAATCTAGCAAGCCCGTTCTTATTTTTTATTTTCCTAAGGCTGTGCAACTTCTATTCTAATGCTTATTTATCAATTTTAGACAAACTTAAACACTTTGGTTTTTGTTTATCTAATCTACCTAATTAATTTCAACCAATATTAAACTGGATGGTTGATTTATTCCCTATCTTATGCAACCTTATTTAACTTAGTTTAACCATGATTAAACAACATGATAAAACTTAGGAAATCTATTTTTATGTGGCATTTAAACAAGATGCACACTTTATTTAAAAAATTCCTAAAGTATCTTTGATGCATTTTTTTTTAGTGCCATTTAAACTTGCTCACTCGCATACATATTTTTTTTTGGGGTTTTTTCATTCTTTTCTTTTTTCTTTTTTATTCTATTTTTCTTTTCTCATATAACATATAATATACAAACATAATAATTTGCATAAAATAAATATTATTACAATTTCTATCAACTGAAAGATAATAGCCAATCATCATTTGATCCTCTGAATTATAGGACCCTAACAAAATTCAATCTAGCCAAAGGACTACCAGAGGCAATGAAAATAAAGGTAGACAGTTGCACGCACATTCGACAGCTTGACTACGAACAAGTCCCATTCAAATGTAAGGTATGCCATGAATATGGTCATTTTGCTAGCATATTCCCAAAGCAATTAGCAGAGGAATCACAAGAGGCTCAAGAATCACATTGGGAAACCATTAAGCGCAAAAAATCCAGGAATCCTAACAAATCCAATAAACAATCAATGAAACCTCGTGCAGGACCTTGTCCTTATGTTCCCTCATCTTCCAATTTCAACCCCTTGCCTCAAGAAGGCATCTCACAACCCTATTTCTCCAACTCTTTTGGATCCTTAGCTAATCTACCCACTGATCTAGATCTAGATGAATCCCCTGTGACCATCATTGAGCATGAAGAGGAGGAAGCTTTTGAATATCAACCTACTTCGATTCATCCCCTCCCCCATTATGCTAATATGGATCAAAACAATGCCTCATCCTCCCCTTTATTAGTTAATCCCCTTGCATTTGATCTCACCCTCATAGATCCTACCTCCCTCTTATCTGAAATGCCTTGTGTGGCCCTTAAACTCCTTTCTGAAAATTTTAACAAGAACCAAAGCTAACGAGGCTCTAGCACCACCAGAAACACTTTAAAAGAAATCTGGAAGGAAGACTAATAGAGAAGCCTTCGATGAAGCAACACAAAAAGACATGGCAATGGGTGTTCAACAACCAATGGACACATATCTAAAAAAAATCTAGTAATGAAGGGAACGCAGACCTAGGCAAGGAGAGGAAAAGGCTCTACCACCCCCTCACAACGTAAATAATGAATCTAGTCTCTTGGAACTGTAGAGGCCTTGGGCATGCAACCAAAACAAATGTAATAAAAGACCTAACAAAATAAAATAAAAAACCCTGTAGTTATACTTCTTCAGAATACCAAGCTTAGTGAGGAGGAAATGTCATCAATAATCAAGATGACTAGGAAATACAAAGGAGTAGCAATTAGTGCAAGGGGGGCATCACGAGGAATTTGCATTATATGGAACCAAATAATCATGGATATACAAAAAAATTACAGAGATCAACACTAGATTAAAACTGTTTTTTAGAATAAAGAAAATGGGAAATATCTTACAATATACAACATATATGCCCTTGTGCATTACATAGACAAACAATAGTGTTGGAGTTCACTAGCAATCAAAATAGAAGCTTAAGGTAGTTAACATGTCATACTAGGTGGAAATCTCAACCTTTTTATGAATGTCGGAGAAAAACAAGGTAGGTTATCCCTTATAGATCCAAGCAGCGACAAGCTTGAGGCAATAATGAGTGAGCAAAACTTAATGGATGTTAAGTCAAATAACGTCAAGTATACCTAAAGCAACCAAACAAAGCCAAAAGGAAAAGAAAAAAAAACCAGGTTGATTCGATATTTGGAGAAGGAAACATCTTCCTTGAAGGGAAAGAAGAAGTCAAGTAAGAAGCACACCAACACTTCAAAATATTATTGAGTACATACCAAGAGCCTTCCAATTTTGAATAAATCCTCGGGACAATTCCAAAAATGGTATCTGAAGAAGCCAATGCAGCATTAACAAAGCTAGTGGAAGAAGCATAATTGGAATGGGTAGTCTAGATTTTGCACCTAGATAAAGCGCCAAGGCTGGATGGATTTACCATAGTTTTATATCGTTCTTATTGGGATCTCATAAAAAAAAATCTCCTTAAGATGGATCAATGAGCTCAGCAGAAGCACACAGTAGGAGGTAACACCAGTTCAACTGATCTAGGTCCGGGTGTGAAGAAGGACCCTTCCAAGACTTTTTTTTACTTTCGTGATGTGTTAAATTGCATTTTAAAAGGACATTAATGAATACATCTACATGTGGAAAACAAGAGGAACATATCAATTATCAGCACATGAAAACATAAGTCGTTGATAATGGAGTTCGTCCAGGAGGGACTACCTCTTCGGGCCCCGGTGTGAAGATGGTGTAGGCCGCTGCATTAAGTGTTCTTAATAATGGTGATGTCGCGATCATACAAGGAAAAATGCCCTCATGCAAGAGTGGATCTAAGAGATATTCCACCACTGGAATTTTCAATCAAAAGACTCCTATCAATATGACACAAAAACATGCATGATGAGCATCCCGCCAACATGGCACAAAAGGGATCTCAAAAACATGCATGACGACAACAAGAGTATCCCATCAACATGCAACAAGGGATCTCAACACATAACATGATGAGTTATGACAACAAGTACATCACATAGAATATTCTGCATCAAATCTAGCAAGGAATCATGACAACATGTAATAAACAAGATCATGCATCAACATCAATCAAGGATCCGTGCAGAATAATGCATAAAGAAGAAGTACATGAACACATCATATACCTCACAACCAAGGGTCATATGAAGAAGTGGATGTCACACTGTTGAATTTGTTCGAACCATCGATCTCAAGGCATCAATCGTATGGCAAAAGATTGCTCGCACATGAATGTGGACATCTACACTGGCACTTAGAAAAGTGGCTAGAAGAAGAAATTAGAGAATAAGAACTCTGAAGACACCATCATATTTTTGGCGTCAAGTAGTGCTGAATCGACTATCCAAAATCCAAATTCTGAGAAGTTGAGAATTATGGGCTTAGGGATATCTTTTATATTCCCCCGAGATTCCTCAAAGATTCTTCTTCATGGATGGACTGGAAATCTGCAACTCAGATGGTGAATTTGATCTCACCACTACGATCCCTGCGGAAAACCATGAAAAGCAAGTATAAACTTGACTATATTCTGACATGGCAAAACTTTACCTCCTTGGGAAAATTTCAAGGCTCATGGTTCCACTCCCTGTTTTTGCTTAAATCATGGTTCCACGTGCCTTCTAGAAATGACCGAAAAATGCAGAACTCTGATGGAGAAATGGATAGCACCAGTGTGCTTGTGGCGACGAGAGGTGTAGAATCCATATAAAAAATTTCAAATTCTGACAAAGTGAAAATTTTACCCTTCTGCAAAATTCATAGTTCCTGCATTAAAAAATTAATTAACTGCCTCGAAATTTGTGCCCGCCTTCTGCCTCCTCGAACTCTGTGCATGGTAAAAAATATTGAGTTTATATAAAAAATCTTGGGCGGATTTATCAATGTGAGAAGTTATAGCTCAATGGTAAAAGAGGGATATGGTTGAGGAGGGGTCGAGGATAAAATCTTGCCCATCTATATATATTTTAATAACCTGAAATGATGTATTAATGGGGGGTCGGGTCCGCATTGGGAGGTCCGCCCCCATATCCCCCACATACTACATTATCGGTGCATATGATATCAACGACATATAAAATTGGTGATCGACGTATATAAGGTATGACGATCGATGCCTATTAAATCAGCGATATAAAATCGGTTGGGGCGATAGGGTGTGGGCCAGGTCCACCGTCGGTGGCCCGCCCACCCCGATATACAATATGGTTATGTGATGGCTGTGAAGAAGGGTTCGGCACGGGTTATGGTCGCCGCTGACTCGAAACCATATATATGGATTTTTGTTAAAGGGGTGATTCTAGGGGCGGTACGGGTAATGGCCACCCACCCCTTATATAATGCGATATAGTTGCAGGTTATGTGGAGGGCTCGACTGGGGTAGTGACCGCTGACTCCTAAACAAAATATATTTTATTAATGTGAATTATGATTTGGCCGGCGGGAGGTTGTGGCCCGTCGGCCTTATAATAATAAAAATATATATTTTGATTTTTTTTATAAAGAGGAAGGTCGTTCTTAAACTTCTAGAAAATAAGGGTCATTGGGAAAATTAACGAGGCAACAATTTTGACCGATTTCGGGAGCTAGGTTTATGCCTAGAGGTCGGTCAAATTTTAGGACACTTAAACCTGGCCCACAACACGACTTTGACCAGAACTTTGACTGGCATGTTCTCCCTCATACGAGCTCAGTTTGACGAACCGTTCACACCTCCACGATCAAGACGATGAGATATACGCTCTGGTCTTGGGTCGAAGTCACACTGAGCACTTTTATTTTCGAGCATTTATAAGCCCTCTTTGTCCTATGTGTCTTTCTGGAGCCACTTGGATCGTCAACCTTCCTAGCTTTAATTCCCAAAGAAACTAGGCCAACCACTCTCAATCGATTTCGACCCATTTCTTTCTACAATTCCTCATACAAAATTCTATCAAACGAACTCAAAATTTTGCTCCCTCGGTTGTTCTCTTAAAACCAAGGTTGTTTCATCTAGAAAAGATAGATTGTCAACAATATTCTCCTAGTACATGAAGTTATCCATTCTAGCCTCTCCTGAGAAGAACAAGGCTTCATTCTTAAGCTTGACATGGTGAATGCCTTCAATAGAGTAAGACACTCATTTGTTTATGTTATCTTATAAAAAATGGTCTTGCTAATGATTTTGTTCATCTCATCAAAGCTTTTATTCACAAGCCTTGTATAACTTCCCTTGCAAGGCAATTCTTTTAGAGCGCACGGGGAATAAGGCAAGGGCGTTCCCTATCACCCTTCCTTTATATCATTATGGCATAATTCCTTAGTGGGAAACTTGAGCATGACAAACATAATGGGTGGATTATTGGAATACACTACAATAGAGGAGTTAAAAGCATAAATCATTCCCAATTCGATGAAAATATGCTATTAATAGGAGGAGCTTTTACCATTGTGTTTAGAAGATTAAAAAACACTCAAAATCAATTCCTAGAAGCAACAGGAGGACTACTCAATAAGCTAAAGAGTAGTATATATGGTTGGAACACTTCTCCTAGAATCCTTAGGCGCATCTCACAAATCTTCGAGATCCCTTACAAATCGGAGTGCACTCATTTCAAATATTTAGGAATGCCATTTTTTAAGCAAAATGTCAAGGTTTACGTTGTTGGGAAAGTAACTAGGTTCAGTCTTCATAATATCATTATACTTATGTATTTCATGTAAAAGTAAAAAGAAGAAAAAAAAATTATTATTATTATTTTTCTAGTTAAAGCAAGTTCTTCATGCTTGTAGTGTTATTTCAGTCAAAAGAATTTTTCCATGAGTCAAAGTCCCATTTGGACTTGTTATATGAAAAAGAAAAACGTTTATTTTTTAGTCAAAAGTGTCACCACAAGACCCAGTTAGCCCTCCTTGGGAACAAGTCAACTGGGCTCCAAGAGCCACCTATTCGACCTCCTAGATTTGTATATATAGAGGGAAACTTGACCACTTTGGAGACAATTCATTCATTCATCAAGTACATCAATCTTTGTGCCAAGACAAGAAGGAAAAACAAATGAAGTCAAAGGAGAGAAAAGGAAAGAGAAGACGAAGAATTTTCTATTATAATTCTGTCAATTTTTCTGAAGCATTGCAAGTATGAAATTTCAAGAGCCGAGATTTTAGGGACCAAAAAAGTAGGAGCCGAAATTTCAAGTGATGACCAGATTTCATATGTTTGACTAGATTTGACTTTGATGACTCTGACTTGGTAGTGAAGCTTTGAAGGAGGGCTGACTTGGATCTGTGTGGCAGTCTTTGTCTTGGTCTTGGGTCTTGGATATCTCACTTGGATCTTATTCTATAATAATAAGACTTAGTTGGGTTTCCCCCCATGTGGGGTTTTTTCCTAGCTTGGAGCCTATATCTCTGTGTTCTTGTCTCTTGTGATCTTCATGTTTTTTGTATGTTTGGCAATTTCTTGATGAAAGAAGAAGAACATAAAAATTTAATAAGGAAGCCAACAAATTCAAAAGTAATTATCAAGTAAGAGAAATTGGCCCTAATCTACAAGCTTATTGATTTCTCAACATGGTATCAAAGCTAAGATGAAGAGAAGGCAGTTTGAAGATCAAATATTGTTGCATCTTTTTTTAAGACACTCTTGCAAAAGAAAGAAAGGCTTGAATTTCTTGCATCAATGAAGTCTCTTGAAATTATTATAAAAAGAACTCTTTTTCATGCCACTTCAAGAAGATCTAAAATCTTAAGCATCCAATCAAGGAGGACCAATCTAAATTCTCTATTTGGAATCCAAGCTCAAGAATAAGGCTTATAGTATACTCTTTATCCAAAGGCCATAGCTCTATGAAAGGTACAAAATTAATACTCATGTTCAAATCATACGCTTATTCAAGATATATAAAGTTTTATAAGTATATGCTCTCGTTCAAGCAAGAAAGAGAAGTCAGAACTATGAAAGAATTTCCTGTGATATGCATAGCACTATGATACAATTGTGATAACCCTATATCCAAAGATTTGAAACTCTAAGTTTGAACCTATGGCAACATTTGCAACTTGTGACGATACTCTGAAAAATAAGTAATTCATTTGTCTATATAACTATATGTGACAACAAAATAAGATCCAAATGTGAGATGACAAATTTGAAGAGCACTTGATTGAAGTCTGCAATGATAGTTGCGAGGAACAAAACGAACTCAATTCTACAATCCAAAGTATACACTATGAATAAAAGTCTATCTATTATAGCTCAAGATTGAATGTCGAATTCATCAAATTTGTCTTTATGAAAGGATTAGAGTATATATAGAAATTAATCTAAGCAAAGTTACCTCAGTGCAAACACATCAGAAATCCAAGACATTTACTAGGAGATCCAAATTTTGAAGCTTAAGAAGTACATCTCTCTCTCGATGTGGCAAAGTCTAAAGACATTATTTTCAAGAATACAAGTTAATAAGCATATGAGAACTAGGAATGAAATGGTTTCTATAAATAAAGCTTTCTAATGGCAATTCTAGGGTTTGCAATTTGTAAGTTGAAAGGTCTTGAAGACCTTTGGAATTTAGGGTTTGTGAATCCTAGCATTGTTTAATAAAGAAAAAACCTATCTAATAATATCCATTGTTAGAGGTACATCTAACCCTTGATGTGTAATATGAGAACAAGGTTGGTGAACAAGTCCTAGATTGAGAGGGAGCTAATCTTTCTCAAAATATAAACAATTTATATCTCCTTGTTTATTATCTTTGTGCCTTGTCCTTTTTGTTCTTTCATGGTCTTCTAATAAAGGTTGCAGGTGAAGGCAAGTTCCATATAAAAGCTTGACTAACAGATATAAGATTTGAAAGAACGTGACATAGCATGAAGAATATGAAGGAAGGAGCAGTTTGATGTATGCATCAAAGAATACAACAAGATGGAAATAATTTCACTTACCTCAAATGGATAGAGGGAATTGTAAAGATTTTGATGGATGCAATATTAATTGAAGCTTGGTATAAAGCCCAAAGAATCTTGTGACAAAAAGAGATGATGATTGATCTAGGGAAATGTGTAAGAATTTGAAGAGTTATGATAGACATTATAGGCCATCCTGTCGCATCTGGTCAATAGGCCTTCAAACGGGACCAATTCACATCCTTCAACACATTGTCATCATCCCTACATAAAGCCCTAAGTATGACTTTGCTAAATCCCTTAGTTTATGCTCTTGATTGCTAAACTCCAAATCTTTTAAGGACCTGTTGATGCCCCGAAAATCGTTGTATCAACATTGGGGGATAACCACCCGGTCCAGACCTTAATACAACTCCTTTTCCGTTTGGGATGGTGGCTCCGACTGGATATAATGGGACCAGTTTCCCAATAATGAATAAAAGGGGTGGATGAACGATTGGTTATCTAATCTAATGATAGGCGAATAACTTAATCTATCAGTAAAAATAAAAGAACTATTGCTAATCCCGGGAACTATTATTCTTTGGAAATGTAGCGTTTGATGATCTTTGTCTATTGACAGGCATATAGATGACTCTATCAAATAAACATAGATATATATTCATTCAAAGATTACTTTATTTAAATAGTTAAACAAAGTTATTAACACGATATTGCTACACTTAACATTTATATCATCGATACATACATGATTAGAAGAAAAGCACACTGTAAACATCTAATAGTGGAAGGAATAAAGAATGTTGTTAAAACACATATATATATATGATAATAGCAAGAGCGACCAAATGACAATTCATATAAAAAGAATCAGTTCAGACATAGATAATAGTACCATATGAGCTGCTAATCACTCCCAATATCAATCGCTATTTGAAATTCTTCTTCCAACGCAGAAATACTTTCAAACAAAGACAATAGTGCACATTCGCATAAAAGCTTCTTTGTCAAAATCAGAATGATTGGTCCAGTTTTATAAAAGAATATCCCTGAAGTACAATAGTGCAACTTCAGGTTTTAAGTCATATACAAAACTTTACGGCCCTTTCTAAATGCATGAAAGGGTCTATAAATACTAAATTAAGCTAACTACCTATGAAACTGAAATCCTACTTAATTGGTATCAATTGATTTTGAATATCTCCTTCACAGCAATCTGGCAGTTGGCAGCTTGAATCATCATTCAGGCTATTTGCCTTTAAACCTTAGCTGACATATCGCAAGCATTGGCTCCACTTCGGGTGGTCTGTTGAGGCGAGAATTGAGTTGGGCGGCATAGGTGGCATCCTGAATATCAGGAATGATATACCCGATTGTATCTGTAAGGAATTTGAGGGCGGCTCTCTGGCTCTGCGGTTTGACTAAAAAGAACCAATAGGTGTCCCATGTCAAACTGTTAATTCCTGCGATTAATCTTCCATTTTTCTCTAGTTCCGGATAACATGACTGCTCCAATGTTTTAGCTGCTGTCAATTTACCTGGAGTACATTGAGAGATCATGTTAGACAAGTAAAATGTATTATTAACAAATTCAACCAAATTACTAGTGGTTGATTTGCATCTTTAAATTGCTCTCTCTGCTTTCGTTAACTGGGACTGCCATTCTGTAAATAATATCTCTTTATGCAATTCTAAAATCTTTGGTAAATTAGCCGCCTATCCCTGATCGGTATCTTGCCATTCAAGAAAATTGGTTAATGTTTCATCGGTTTGATCCAAGTCTGTTCTAGCTTTTTCTGATTTCTCACTTATTGATGTCGTTAAATCGCATAATGGTTCGGCATGGGCGATTTGTTGACATAAAAGCTTTATCTGAGTTATCAATGCCTTGTTTATCTGTAATGCCTCTACTCTGAATTCATCTATCTGTGGAAGTTTCTTTGTTTTCTCTAGCTGGGCTGATAGTTGAGCAATATGCTCATCTTTTGACTTCAGCATTTGTTCATTCGCTGCTTCTAGTTGTGCCAATGCCTCAGACAGCTCTTTCTGCTTTTGAACTGCGCTGTCATCAATCTTTTGTTTCTCTTCCTGCAATTGTTTAGTCAATTGGTTATTTATTTGTTGTTGTATTACCAATTATTGTTCTGCCTGCTCCTCCTTTTACTGTGCTTCTGATAGTTGCGCTTGCAGTGAAAAGATCTCCTGCTCTTTTGTTTTCAATAAGATGCTTACCTCTGATGCCTTGTCTATTGTTGCTGCCAAATAAGCTCCAGCATATTGTGATAGTTTTGTTAGATCATCAGAGGGGTCAAATTCCTCTTTCCAAAGCACATGGCCCATCACTGTTTGTTCTGGGAATAGGGAAGGTTGATTAGTCCTTCTCTTCTTCCTCTGTCGTTTTACCACAGCTTTGTGTCTTGGGCTATAGAAGACATCTAAGGGAGGAATTTCTTCTATTTGCAAAATAACCTGATCGGAAGGATCCTTTGGGATTATCTCTACTTCTTCTGAACTGGATAGGATGTTGGTTTCACCTGGAACCTGTTTTGAAGTTGTCTACTGCGTATCAGCCTCTTTTGATGTTTCGGTATCTTTAGAGCACTCAAGATTACTGATAATTGAGTTGAATTGTTGCCATTCCTGGAGTAATTTCGGGTCAATTTGAGTATTTACATTCACATTTATGCTGCTCTGTTCCTGCTCTTTCGTATGCACTTCTTCCTGTTCCTTTGATGTAACAGGAGGTTCCTTAGTAAGTCGTTGTTCAGGCTCACTTGATTTTGTTGTTGGGGTTGTTGCTAACAGATCTAGAGGCAGAGTTTGCAACCTCTGTTCTCTAAGTCTGTTGAATTCAACTAATCCGTCATCTTTGTATTCGATTATAGCTAGCGATTTAACTTGGAACATTGACTCGGCTGATGAGAACATGTCATCAAACTTATCTTCTTTATGTTCAAACTTGGTCAATTTGGCCTATTCAAGTGCATTATAGGCGACTTTGCGTGGATCAAATCGCCTACCAGGGAGAGTTGCTAGAGTTAATGACTTTATTTTTTCAGATTCTTTCTCTGCATGTTTGAAATCACGTAAATTGTAGTTACCACATCTCAGGGGAAAAGAGGGCCATACCTGCTTCTTATTTTTCTTTAGAGTTTGTGTAACTCCTTCGGAGATAATCTGATAGGCTATCTCCCTAGCCAGCAGTTTATCAGGTATGTACAAAGGAAGAACGTGAGGTTTGGCTTGACTGTCAAAAATTCTTATATAAGTAAATTTTTCCTCTCCGAACCAACTTCCTATTGATGTCAAATCAATCCCTGCTTGGTAGGAAACCTTAGGGTCAAGTTTATTAAAGATAGAATAATGAATGTGTAACATAAAGCCATTGCAAATTTGGTATAAATGGTGCTTGTAGTAAGTTTTCCACAACTTCTGATGGTATATGTGAATGGGCGTGGGGTCTTGCGAAGTCCTCCTCCATCCGAGCACAGGAAATTCATATTTAAAACACATAATGTCTAGTATATAAGCACTATAGTAGAATGGGGGAATAAGCCTTTCAGTGACGTGGGATTTGGTTCTAAAATCAAGAACTGCGGTTGCTAGCTTATCAGACAGTATAGTTGCCCAATCCATCATTTCACCATTACATGCCACTTCCATCAAGGGAACCATTTCTATAGTAAAATTAGCGGAATCGTGCAACCCCCACAATCTACACATCATTATCCCAGCATAACAGTAAGGAGAGCATAAAGAATCAACCGAGTACTTACCCGAAGATTCATGCTTATGTTTTGCCGAATTTTGCCTCCATTCCCGAATGGGTTCGGATTCAGTTTCGTTCTCATCTCATAAATTCTCCAGAAATGCCGTGTTGTACTTCTTCTCTGGCACAAGCAAATGATACATTTGCCTCAAATCATCAGATTGAAATGAACCGAAGATTCTCCCATCTCTGGTGCTAAAGGTTTTGTCTGTGATTGGGATCTCCTCAATTGCCCATCTCACTACTTCCGTATATGGGAGAATTTGTTCCCGAGCTACTATCCGATGAAGGAAAGAGTCAGATAAGTCCTTTAGAGTAGAATCAGATTTTTGAGTGCTGTCTGCTGAGGCTTGTACTGCTGTCATCTCTGGTTCTTCGGCTTCAATCAAATTATAGGTACTTTGCCAAGTAGTTTTGCCGAGTCCTAGACATGTAGTATCCGATATCAATCCTTTCTTTTTAGTTCCTGGATCAGCGATGAGTTGTCCTATGGCCGGCGAAGCGAAAGCGATTGTAGTTTTCTTAGACTTCTTCCCCATTCTGCTTGAATTCGTTACTTCGGAAGAGTTCTGCACAAGAGTGAAAATGAACGTAATACAGAAAATTGATAGCGCAAACCGAATATGAGCGAGATATATTGATCAATGCATGATGAATGATTAACTTAAAGTGGCCACGGATACAATCTGTGAAAATATTTTTAGGCTTACTGTTTCATTAAATGGCCGTTAAGACCTGTCAATCCTTTAAATGCCCATCATATCGATTATTGGTCGAATGATTTGTTTAAGCGTGCCTTGGATGTTTTGGCGGTTGAGTGCAGATGAATGACTATTTGGAAGATAAGGCTTTTAATACGAATTAATCGTAATAACCCTGCTTTAAGATTTCTTTGAAATTCGTGCTTTTGGCTTTATCGCAATCGGGCGTCGGGGAAATCTTAAATCGTTACATTGGTTCCATTTGGAATCCCCGATCACCGATAGCGATATCGCATCACATCGGGAGTATTAACTGGGCACTTTGAAAAGCATGCA
>APFE030861323.1:57785-75318 GCA_000404065.3 Pinus taeda
TTTAATTGGTTTATCAAAAAGGTTTTGTAATTTTTTTATTTTGTTTTCAGACCTTTTTGAGTAACACTAAGTTGATACCAATTAAAATCAAAAGGGACACATTTCACATTATAGTTTTGAGAATAATAATGATATGAAATGGGGGGTTGTTGTAGAGCACAACAGGACCAGTGCACCCTAGCCCTTTAGGGACCAACATTGACTATCAGGTTGACCCTCTTTGCACCTGCGTTGATCACCAACAATTTGCTCAGTCTTCGGGGTGCGTTGATTCTAGAAATTCGGGAAAAATAAAAATAATCTTGAAGATTCCTCTTCCAGAAGCTTCCTGAGGTAGTTTGAACCATTTACATTAGATAAACATTTGAATCTTATCTGATTCCACCTTGGAGAAATCACCATCTTATCCCTTGAGCTCATTCTCCCATAACTTTTGGATCTCAGGCCTGGATTGGTAAATTGATAATAATTCATGAACTACCTCCCTCGTGTAGATATTTACAACCACCCTTGGGAAAGGTGTTGGATTTTGGAGATTGATTCTACCCTCATGTTGTTGCTTTGAGAGTCATTATTCCATTCATTTGAGTGACATAGAGGCATACTTTGTTGCAAGGAAATGACAAGTCAATTTGGGGAGATCTTCTACAAGATCAACTCCTATTTTTGGTTGTAGCTCTTTGATGTTATGATTTCATGTATTTAAATACCATGTTTATCTGTTGAATGCAATGATTGGATTATGCTACATAGATGGTGTAGATATTTGGCTTCTGTTGTTTGACTGTGCATATTTTAATTATAGCGATAAGAACTAGGATTGGAGCATATAAGCTAAGGAAGGAGTGAATCCTGTGACATATTCCAGGTAGGCCTCATCCCATCATTCAATTACTTTAAGGAATAAATTTTTCCCTTTGCTTTCTATTGTTCTAGGTCAGTCCACCAGGCCTAGGGAACACACTTTTGTCCGTAGTCATAGATTCTATATAAAAAGAGATGATTGGTTCATTCCATGAACACTTTAAAATTAACATTAGCGATGTTGATATATTGAAATTCGAAGAACATGAAGCAGGACTTCGTTTCAACATGAGGAAAGAACATGCAAAGGAGCATTGACCTCAAAGGGAGAAAGAAGTGTAGAAATCTCACTGTAGATCAACAGATTATACTAAAGCAAAATACAAGATCTACTTCTACTACAAACTTTGCGGAAGCTTAATCGAATATGAGAAATATCAATAGAACACATACAACTGAGAATAAGAAAGCAATCACACATGAACACAAAATAATACTCTGGGGAAAGCCTCAGCCTAAAATCTCGATCTCTGTAATATCATACAAGTGGAAATATGTCCCAATTACACAAAGCCTTAGCTCGGAAGCTATCCAGATCTTAGTACAATCCCTCTGTTGCTCATAGACAGTCAAAGGCTTCTCACAAACCTTCTCCTCTGCCCTCCAAGCCTCCTATTTCCTTGCACAGTTTTTCCTGGGGTCCAGTGCTTCCACTTATGTGAATTCCCACCTCAGATTGCTCACTTGGCTCAGTAATAACTGCACAATCCTAAAGGAGATAATTCCTTCTCCATGGATGAGTTTCCTAAATATGAAAAAATCTTCCAACTAATAGTACACTATCCCTTCCTCTGACCTCAACTAGGTCTCTGACTGAACTGGCATGCATGAGTTATTTATGAGAGAATATTCAGTTATCTAGAGAGAAGCAGTTACATGCATGCAAGCATTAACTAATTCAACTCACGATTAATTCCACAAATTGTTGGAACTAATCTAATTGGACTTAACTCAGATAACGAAGCTAACTAATTACAACTCAAAGTACAACTCATCCTCATCTCCTTAACTAAGGGATAAATTCCTCAATCAATGGAGAAACTGTTGCATGTCTTCACATAGACTTCATGTTTGATTTTCTCCAACTAATTAACTCAAGATGAGTTAATTGATTATTTTACAAACAACTGCTAAGATCAAATTCGAATTTTACTTCTCAGTTTTAGTTTAGGGACTCACTAAAATTGGAATCTATCCCGAAATAATATTTATAGCAATACTATTTTTAGCACTTCCATTTTTCATTCCTTGTTGCTATGTCCTACACTGGTACCCGAACTGTTATTTATATCAATTATTTTTCTAGCATTTCTAATTTTAGCATTTCTTGTTGCCATTTTCAACACTCCCTCTCAACAAGAAAGGCATTCAACTCGAACCCGATCCTGAACCTTAGAAATGTTCTCCATGCAACATTTATCCCAAGTGTTGTTACTCCAACAACTCTAGAAACAAAAAAAACTCCCAACTGACCTCTTTGGTGGGCTAGAAACATCCTCTGATGCTGAAGCTCCATCTGTCGCTGACAAGTGCTCCCTCTCTGACCTCTAAGCTGCTGCAACACTCCATTCATCTCGCACCATTGCACACCTCTCTCTGCCATCCTGCACTGGTGAAACACTCTTGTGCCTCTCGCATTGCTGCAGCCTGCTAGCTCAATGTTGTCTTGGGAATCCTGCACTGTAGCTCTTTTTGTCGCTCCATCCGCATCTGTCTCTACCCACTCAGCCAGTCCTACTACTCCTCGTCGGGGCTCTCATAGCAATGTCTAATAAAAAAAGTTGGGTACCTCAAGGATCCTGCCCCTATTCCAACCTTCTTGGGACTGTCACTCCACATCGGCCCACCTCCTACCTGGAGGTATGGCTGCATGTGATCCCTATGCTCACTTGGCTCGAAATTTCCCCCTAATAGAGGTCTCTGCATGAGTGGATGCCTCCACTCTGTCTCCTCTCGACTTCCCCAATTGTGGCTGCTCCACAACCTCCTAAATTTGCTTCACCAATCGTGGCTCCTCCACAATTGTCTGACACTTTTTCTGGTGCTGCATGTTGAGAGGTAGTGTACTCTCCCTCTCCACCACCAAGTCTACAACAGTTTCCTTGCTCCTCAAGGATTTTCATGCATCTTGAACCTCAAGAGCATACAGGTTCTTGACTCTTGAACCGAACTGCTTCACCTGTCTCATGGTGATGTGTCGAAGGAAAACCTTTCCCTTACTGAAGACTACATCATAGCCTTTGTCTTCCAGCATTGTGATCGACACCAAATTTTTCCTCAGTCCTGGTACATACTTGACATCGGTCAAGGTAATGCGAGCTCCATGCTCCCTCTGAAAAACAACCGTGCCTACACCTAAGACACTATAATTTTCATCATTACCCATCTTTATGAGTATCTGGAGATCTTTCTCCTCCAAAGTACTGAACAAACTCTTGTCGTCGGTCATGTGTAAAGAAGCTCCACTGTCAAGAAATCAACCACATCCCACCATGGATGAAACCATGCATGCGAAGAGGGTGAAATCCAACTCGAACTGTGAGGCCAATGCCTCACCTTCAAATCCTTCCTTGGATCCCATCTTGGATTCCTTTAGTGGACAAATTGTAGCAAAATGGCCCACCTAAGGACAATGAAAGCATCACACTTTGGATTTGTCAAACTTCTTCCCACAATGGGAAGAACTCGATTTGGGATGAGAATCCTTCTCCTTCCCTTTCTTTGCCTTACTCGCTAAGGCGAAATTTTCTTCATTCTCCTTGGATGGAGAACCATATCTGGTACTTCTTCTTATCTCCTCTTGCATCAGATCCGACCAAAGTCGTTCCCAATTTGGCAGTTTCTCTCTTCCATTTACCGAGTCTTGGTAGCTATGCCAGCTCTTAGGAAGACCGAGGAGAGCAAGACTCAGCATGTCATCATCGGTTGTCGTGATCCCTACGCTGCCAAGCTCATCCCTGCAGGTGGTGATCTTGTTCAGATATGTAGAGATCGTGTTTCCCTTTTCACACTTGATTTTTCGAAGCTTGTCTTTTAGTGCCAGCTTCCTCTGATTGATGTTGTTCTGATATAGATCTTTTAATGTTTTCCACATCGAAAACGGTGTCTCCTTCCCATGGAAAATTGAGACTATGTAGTCTCAAACTCCCTCCAAAAGGATTCTCCTTGCTCTAGCCACACATTTCTTCCATTCCACCAATTCAGTAGCATTAGCCGCTGCGGGCTTGGGGACTTCTTGATCAATGAAGTCCTTTAGACCGTTATCCTCTAATACTACTTCCATGCGATCCTTCCAGACTATATAATTCGAACTGCCATCAAGAGCATATTCGAGTCTTAAACCGTTGAACGCCATTGGTGAAAATGAGATGTGATAATAACTCGATTTCTATATTCAGGAACCACAAACTTCGAACTTCTCTCTTCTTCTATATCGTTCTCTCCTTTGATCACCTTTGCTCCGATACCATGTAGAAATTCTCACTGTAGATCAACAAATTATGCAATATACTAAAGCAAAATACAAGATCTACTTCTACAACAAACTTTACGGAAGCTTAATCGAATATGAGTTATATCAATAGAACACATATAACTAAGAACGAGAAAGCAATCACACATGAACATAGAAGAATACTCTGGAGAGAGCCTCAGCCTAAAACCCAATCTCTGTAATATCATACAAGTGGAAATATGTCTGGATTACACAAAGCCTTATCTCGGAAGCTTTCCAGATCTCAATACAATCCCTCTGTTGCTCATAGATAATCAAAGGCTTCTCACAAATCTTCTCCTCTACCCTCCAAGCCTCCTATTTCCTTGCGCAATTTTTCCTGGGGTCTAGTGCTTCCACTTGTGTGAATTCCCACCTCACACTACTCACTTGGATCAGTAGTAACTGCGCAATCCTGAAGGAGATAACTCCTTCTACATGGATGAGTTTCCTGTATAGGAAAAAATCCTCCAACTGATAGTACATTGTCCCTTCCTCTGATCTCAACTGGGTCTCTGACTGAATTGACATGCATGAGTTATTTATCAGAGAATATTCAATTATCTGGAGAGCAACAATTACATGCATGCAAGCATTAACTAACTGAACTCACAATTAATTCCGCAAACTGTTGGAACTAATCTAACTGGACTTAACTCAAATAACTGAGCTAACTAATTACAACTCAAAGTACAACTCATCCTCATCTCCTTAACTAAGGGATAAATTCCTCAATCAATGGAGAAACTGTTGCATGTCTTCACATAGACTTCATGTTTAATTTTCTCCAACTAATTAACTCAAAATGAATTAATTAATTATTTTACAAACAACTCCTAAGATCAAATTCGAATTTTACTTCTCAGTTTTAATTCAGGGACTGACTAAAATTGGAATCTATCCCAAAATGCTATTTATAGCAATATTATTTTTAGCACTTCCATTTTTCATTCCTTGTTGCTATGTCCAACACTGGTACTCGAACTGCTATTTATATAACATTTCTATTTTTAGCATTTCTTGTTTCCATTTTCAACGCTCCCTCTCAACAAGAAAGGCATTCAACTCAAACCTGATCTTGAACCTTGGGAATGTTCTACATGCAACACTTCTCCCAAGTGTTGTTACTCCAACAACTCTAGAAACAAAAAAAACTCCCAACTGACCTCTCTGTTAGGCTAGAAACATCCTCTGATGCTGAAGCTCCATCTGTCGCTGACAAGTGCTCACTCTCTGACCTCTGAACTGCTGCAATACTCCATGCATCTCGCACTGTTGCACACCTCTCTGTGCCATCTTGCACTGGTGAAACACTCATGTGCCTCTTGCATTATTGTAGCCTGCTAGCTCAACGTTGTCTTGGGACTCCTGCACTGTATCTCTCTCTGGCACTCCATCCGCATCTATCTCTACCCACTCAGCCAGTCCTGCTCTTCCTCGTCGGAGCTCCCGTAGCAAGGTCTAATCAAAGAGGTTGGGTACCTCAAGGATCCTGCCCCTATTCCAGCCTTCTTGGGATTGTCACTCCACATCGCCCCACCTCCTACCTGGAGGTATGGTTGCATGTGATCCCTCTACCCACTTGGCTCGAAATTTCCCCCTACTGGAGGTCTCTACATGAGTTGATGCCTCCACTTTGTCTCCTCTCAGCTTCCCCAGTTGTGGCTGCTCCACAACCTCTTGAAGTTGCCTCATCAATCGTGGCTCCTCCATAATTGTCTGAGACTCCGTTTGGTGCTGCATGTTGATATATAGTGTACTCTCCCTCTCAACCACCAAGTCTCCAACAGTTTCCTTGCTCCTCAAGGCTTTGCATGCATATTGAACCTCAAGAGCATACAGGTTCTTGACTTGTGAACCGATCTGCTTCACCTGTCTCGTGGTGATGTGTTGAAGGAAAACCTTTCCCTTACTGAAGACCACATCATAGCCTTTGTCTTCTAGCATTGCGATCGACACCAAATTTTTCCTAAGTCTTGGTACATACTTTACACCGGTCAAGGTAATGCGAGCTCCATGCTCCCTCTAAAAAACAACCGTGCCTACACCTAAGACACTATACTTTTCGTCATTACCCATCGCTATGAGTATCTGGAGATCTTTCTCCTCCAAGGTTTGTACAAACTCTTGTCGCCAATCATGTGGAAAGAAGCTCCACTGTCAAGAAACCAACCACATCCCACCATGGATGAAACCATGCATGCAAAGAGGGTGAAATCCAACTCGAACTGTGAGGCCAATGCCTCACCTTCAGATCCTTCCTTGGATTCCATCTTGGATTTCTTTAGTGGACAATTTGTAGCAAAATGGCCCACCTCATGACAATGAAAGCATCACACTTTCGATTTGTCAGACTTCTTCCCACCATGGGAAGAATTTGATTTGGGATGAAAATCCTTCTCCTTCCCTTTCTTCGCCTTACTCGCTAAGGCACAATTTTCTTCATCCTCCTTGGGTGAAGAACCATCTATCGTGCTTCTTCTTATCTCCTCCTGCATCAGATCCAACCAAAGTCGTTCCCAATTTGGCAGTTTCTCTCTTCCATTTACCGAGCCTTGGTAGTTATGCTAGCTCTTAGGAAGACCGAGGAGAGCAAGGCTCACCATGTCATCATCAATTGTCGTGATCCTTACGCTTCCAAGCTCATCCCTGGAAGTGGTGAGCTTGTTCAGATACATAGAGATCGTGTCACCCTTTTCACACTTGATTTTTCGAAGCTTGTCTTTTAGCGCCAACTTCCTCTAATCGTTGTTGTTCTGATATAGATCTTTAAATGTTTTCCACATCGAAAATGGTGTCTCCTTCCCATGGAGACTCAAGACTATGTGGTCTCGGACTCCCTCCAGAAGGATTCTCCTTACTCTAGCCACACATTTCTTCCATTCCGCCAATTTAGTACCCATAGCCACTACGGGCTTGGGGACTTCTTGATCAATGAAGTCCTTTAGACCATTATCCTCTAATACTGCTTCCATGTGATCCTTCCAGGCTATATAATTCGAACTGCCTTCCAAGAGCATATTTGAGTCTTAAACCGTTAAACGCCATTGGTGAAATGAGATGTGATAAGATCTCGATTTCTATATTTAGGAACCACAAACTTCGAACTTCTCCCTTCTTGTATACTGTTCTCTCCTTTGATTACCTTTGCTCCAATACCATGTAGAAATTCCAACTGTAGATCAACAGATTATGCAATATACTAAAGCAAAATACAAGATCTACTTCTACAACAAACTTTACGAAAACTTAATCAAATAAGAGCAAGATCAATAGAACACATATAACTAAGAATGAGAAAGCAATCACACATGAACACAGAATAATACTTTGGGGAAAGCCTCAGCCTAAAACCCCATCTCTGTAATATCATACAAGTGGAAATATGTTCGGATTACGCAATGCCTTAGCTCGGAAGCTATCCAGCTCTCATAACAATCCCTCTGTTGCTCATAGATAGTCAAAGGCTTCTCGCAAACCTTCTACGCTACCCTCCAAGCCTCCTATTTCCTTGCACAGTTTTTCCTGGGGTCCAGTGCTTCCACTTGTGTGAATTCCCACCTCACACTACTCACTTGGCTCAATAGTAACTACGCAATCCTGAAGGAGATAATTCCTTCTCCATGGATGAGTTTCCTATATAGGGAAAAAATCCAACAACTGATAGTACACAGTCCCTTCCTCTGGTCTCAACTGGGTCTCTGACTGAATTGACATGCATGAGTTATTTATGAGAGAATATTTAGTTATCTGGAGAGCAACAGTTACATGCATGCAAGCATTAATTAACTGAACTCACAATTAATTCCGCAAACTGTTGGAACTAATCTAACTGGACTTAACTTAGATAATTGAGCTAACTAATTACAACTCAAAGTACAACTCATCCTCATCTCCTTAACTAAGGGATAAAATCCTAAAACAATGGAGAAATTGTTGCATGTCTTCACATAGACTTCATGTTTGATTTTCTCCAACTAATCAACTCAAGATGAATTAATTAATTATTTTACAAACAACTGCTAAGATCAAATTTGAATTTTACTTCTCAGTTTTAGTTTAGGGGTTGACTAAAATTGGAATCTATCCTGAAATGCTATTTATAGGAACATTATTTTTAGCACTTCCATTTTTCATTCCTTGTTACTATGTCAAACACTCGTACTTGAATTGTTATTTATAGCAATGCTATTTTTAGCATTTCTTGTTTCCATTTTCAACAAGCAGTTGAATTTGAAATTTGATTTGGAAACCCTAATGATGTTTTTGCTCAAGATATGTTTTAACTCTTTGGAAAGACATATTGCAGATGTATATGCAGAGTGTGAAAAGATAGCAGTTGAGATAATTTGTTGGATGATATTGATGTACCTACAACTGTTTGGTTTGATAAAGGAACACATGGATTGTGTGGACAACAATAATGATGGCTTGGAAGAGCATGAGGGAAAAATGATATTTCGAAAGCTCATATGTCTTATTGAAGAATATAAGGTTGAATTTTGCTATGAAGGATAGAAGGCATGTGCTAGCAGATGAGAGGAAGTTTGGCACCTTGAAGATGACAGATGAACCATTTGATGACAAGGTTGCATGAAGATTTTCAAGATCTAAGAAGGTTGAATTTTGATTTGATGTGATGTTGTTAGGATTTGAGAAGCCCTCCAAGCTACTAATAATATCTCCATGAAAGAATAAGTAATTGAAAAATTAAACAATTTGAAGCTTGTGGTTATGTTTCCTTGGTTGAGAGGGAGTAAGGATCTCCTCCCTGCTTGAGAGTGATTGAGGATTACCTCTCTGGTTTAGAGGGAGTGATGATGTACACCATATTCTCCCTATGTCATGTGCTAGGTCAGGACTAACAACTGTAAGTCTAGTGAAGGAACTAGAAGGGATAATGGAGGATTGGATAAGAATATGGGACTATACTCCTTGAGGATTGGGAATCCAAGATATGAGTCATCCTTAGGACTGATATTCTTTGAGGACAGGGCAAGATATCCAAGATAAAGAGTAGTCCTCAGGAGGACTGATATTATTTAAGGATTGGGAATCCAAGATAAGAATAGTCTTGTAAGGACATACTCTGTTAACATCTAGATTTGGTATGTGCCTTGAGAGGCAGTGGTGGTGGTGTCCAAATGTATGCCTCCTAGCATTGTGCTCTAATCTAGTGGAGAGTTAGGGTTTGTTAGTAAAGGCCTTGCTATTTTGTAATCGACAATGCTATTTATAATGATGATTCTTATCAATTTGAACTCTTCTTATGAGAATATTTCAATTTGAGAGTATCCTTGTATCCTGTTGTGTAATTATGAATACCTCCCTAGTTAAGAGGAAGTGTTGGAAAAGTAACTATTTTTGGTCTTCATAATCATCATTGTACTTATGTACTTCATGTAAAAGAAAAAAGAAGAAAAAATTATTATTATTATTATTTTTCTAGTCAAAGTATGTTCTTCATGCTTGTAGGGTTATTTGAGTCAAAAGAAATTTCTCATGAGTCAAAGCCCCATTTGGACTTATCGTATGAAAAAGAAAAACATTTATTTTTGAGTCAAAAGAGTCAAAACTATCACTTTGATACCAAGTATGCCCTCCTTGGGAACAAGTCATCCCCGACTCCAAGGGCCACCTATTTGACCTCCTAGATGTGTATATATGGAGGGAAACTCGACTACTTTGGAGATAATATTTCATTCATCAAGTACATCAATATTTATGCCAAGACAAGAAGAAAAAACCAGTGAAGTCAAAAAAGAGAAAATGAGAGAGGAGATGAATAATTTTCTGCCCTAATTCTGTGAATTTTTTTGAGGCATTGTAGGCCTGAAAATTTAGGGACCTAAAAAGCAAGAGTCAAAATTCTAGGAGATGACTAGATTATAGATGTTTGACCAGAGTTTAACTTTATGACTTTGACTTGGTGCAGAAGCTTTGAATTAGGGATGACTTTGGTCTGTGTGGCAATCTTTGTCTTCGTCTTGGGTCTTGGATATCTCACTTTGATTTCAGATTTTATAAGAAGAGGATTATCTTGGGTTTTTCCTTGACTTGGAGTCAATATCTTTGTGTTCTTTTCTCTTATGATCTTCATGTTTTCTGATTTTTTTGTAATTGCTTGATCAAAGAAGAAGAACAAATTTAATAAATAAGCCAACAAATTCACAAGTTATTATCAAGTAAGATATATCAACCCTAATATATAAGCCTATTGATTTCTCAACAGAGGTCTACTCAGAGACAATAGATAAAATGAAGAGGAAACTACAAGAATGGGAAACACAATAGTTAAACTTTGCTAGAAGGGTCATTTTAATCAAATCCATCTTATCAGACCTCCCCATATATTAGCATGCAATTTTGCGAGCACTAACCATCATTCAAAAATAAATAGAGCTCGTACTAAGAAAATTATTGTGGTAAGGAGGCAAGACAAACTCCAAAAAATCCAATCTCCTCAATTGGAAAAAGGTGGTCGCCCCATATGAAAGAGGGGGATAACTGTAAAGTAGCATGATTTGATGAAATTAGCTCTAGGAGAAAAAATTGTATGGATACTCATCACCAAAGGGCTAACTTGGTGGAAGAAATTCATTAAGAGAAAATATATAAATACTTCTTATCAAGAAATTCTCCAATCTCAAATCCTATCAGGCCCTGTAATCCAATTTGGAAATTGTGTAAAAAAATCCTTCCCCTCATTCAACTCCATACATCCAAAATTATCAGTGGAAAACATGAGATCAATTTATGGGAAGAAAGTATATTGAGCAAACCAAATATCCTATATCCCGTAAATGTAGTAGCTCAAGAATTGGTGTGAAAGAAAAACCATAATCAAGTTCGCACAAAACTCAGCATGGGACCAAAATGATTCATCTTGGAAGGAATGGAAACCTCCACCCATTCCACCTAAGCACTTACATCTATGGAATCTTCTTATCAAGCATTTAAAAGGAAAAACATGTATTCAACTTTAGCAACAAGACAACTTCAAATGGAACTTGACTCAGAAATATTAGTCAGTCAAAAGTGGTTACAATGCACTTCAACAAGATTAAGAGAAACATCCCATTTCTCCTTATCGGAAGGTTGTTTGGAAAGAATAAAGTATGCCTAAGGTCAAGCTCTTCATTTAGACCCTCATTAGGGGGAAAATCCTACCAACTGACAATCTCAGAAAACAAAAAATATAGGGCCCTTCAATATTCTCCTTATGCATGAGTGTTGAGGAAACAATTTGTCATATGTTCCTCTCATGTCCCTACTCTCAAAAGTGTTGGAAGGATTTGTTCCAACCCCTCCCCGTGAATCCAAATTTTAAATTGAACATCTTTATTTTCTTTGCACAATGGAACTCAAGTTATTCTTATTCCCTCAAAAAGGAAAATTTGTTAAAGATATTATGGCTAAGCCTTCCAACATTCCTTTGTTGGCATCTCTGGTTAACAAGGAACAAAATCATCTTTCACTGTAAGAAGCCGGAGCAAAGAAAGATCCTAGCTAAGGTGTGGGGACTCACAAGTGAAACCATTATTTCGAAAGGCAACAATAAATTGTCCAATAGAGCTTGTAGGGTAAAGAATCAATCTAGTTGCAATCTATTATAGATAAAATTCCTTGTATCGCACATAACGCCCCTAGAAGCCTTCCCACTCTCCTTAACAGGAAAATTAGATTGAAATATAAGGCTTCTAAGAACTGGTTAGAAGAACAAAATCAGGCTTGTCTCTTCTTTGATGGTACATCAAAGAATAACATAGGTAGAGCAGGGGCACGAGGAGTCATAATCTATTATGAAGGGAAAGAAAAGGTATACTACGAATGGGGCATCAACTACAAATCAAACAACAAAGTAGAAGTGTATGGTCTTCTCCTAGGAGTCATAACTCTATGTGATCTTTGCACTTTAAATTCCATTATGATAAGGGGCTCTTCCCTACTCATTCATTAGTTGGTGAAAAGATTCCAATGCAAAAATATAGAGATATGCCAAATCCTATCTCATGTTCAACATCACTTAGCTCACCTAGGGAATGTATATTTATTCCATGTACTAAGAGAAAACAATGTAGCAACAAATCACCATGCAAATAGAGCTTGCCTACAATCCCAAGGAGAGGCTTAAATAAATGATGACCTCGGTATCTTCACATCACATGATCATGTGCTCTGGTCACATTCTTCTCGTGAATACAATCTCGACCTCCTTTGAAATTGAGACAAGCTCTCACATCAAAGTTGGCACCCATAGAACCTTTGATAATGCAAGAGTCATTTAGTGTCAAATCTCATCCCTTTTTGCAGATTTGAGCATCCTCGTAGGATAATTCACATAGAAGATAATCCCTTTCACATCATCTCCTCTGTTATGATGGAGAGAATTCAAGCTCTCAGATCTCACATTGCTTAGTGAATGTTTTTATTTAAACTCCTTCTTGCAACTACATGTCACGTTCAGTTTCCCAAGTGCTCTCACACTCATCTTACTCTTTTGCTACCCTACACTCCTCTATCCCTCCCTAACAGTATCTCCATGGCCTCCAATACCTCTTATGACCATTATGCCTCCCTTAAAGCTGAGTTGGATCAGTTAAGGAGTTGCGGAAAAAATGGAACGAAGATCAAGTATTTGCATCTTGGAGTAGCCTCACTCAGAGAGGCAATCGAAAAAACAAATCAACATTGAATTCACATTGAGAATGCTTTAATCACCTTGCACGAAGTCATTGATGTGCATCACAGTTGTATCAAAGGGTTGGAACATCACATCACGATCCAAGAAAGGAAAGTTGCTGAAAATTCAGGGTTAGACAATTGAAACTTCAATCAACCCCTGGGAGAGGAGCGCTCCATCAACTAGGCTTAACAAGGTTGAGAAAAGCGTCATTTTAAAGGTGCACTGGAAGTCCACCAATTTTGATGTAATGACCAACGAAATGCAGATATAGTCTTCTCCTTTACGATATTGTAAGAATTTACACAATCAATGCAATAGGGATAGATAGATATAGTATTCCCTCTTTAATTGTTGGGAAGTATATATAGGGAGCTCTTGCAATAGAGTTGCCCCTTCTTTCTACAAATATGTACAAAGGCATTTTAGCCACACTTTTTTGGAACTAATACAAAAGAATAATAATAATAATGATATATAATATTATTCTTATGGTTTCTTTTTATTTTAGTCATTTGATAATAATGGAAGTAGGTGCTTTATGTTTAGTATGGATTGATTGGTAGAGATTTAACCTTCATATATAAATTATTCAAAAAAATATTATTAATGGTAGTCAAGAATTGAGGGTTGAGTTATCTCAAAGGTAGTTATGCCCTTTTTCAAGGCTAAAAAAAAAAAAAAAAATTGTTATATAATAAACTAGCAATCCATATTAAATGAATGGTTGTGGGTAAAGTCCAGATAGACATTCATTCATGATAACATATCAAACAGTTACTCTGTGATACTGTCACATCGCCCCCAATTACAAAGATATAATAATTAACATAAATATAACTTTATTTTAATCATTATTATTAATAATTATATAAAAATAATCATAGATTTAGAGATATAATATACATTTTAAAAAGCATCTAATATTCTTTTATATGGAGATTCGTCCTTCATTTCTTATGGAATTCTGAAAATAGCTTTGTTCCAATACCATGGCTTTGTGTGTGTGTGTGTTGGTATCATAGCCATGGTATTGTGACAAAGCGTATTTATCATGTTTAAGAATCTCCATTGTTAAAGTGGGCGGTGAATTTTCCTGTTAAGAACATAATTTTAATGGTATATATGTTTAACTCATTATGTAATTCTTTTTACTTAATAACAATAATAATAAATAAGGAATGGAACCTGCGAGAGATGGAAAGCTAGGCTTGTGTTTTGAACGCCGCCCTGCAATTGCGCCTGCGGCCATTCTCGGCCCTGTGGCCGCCCCGGAGGCTCTCTCGAGTGGTGTTGCGTTCAGCAAAGCGTTCCTACGGTGCATTGGCCCTGCAATCAGACGGATCGCTTCTTCGACTGGGAAGACTATGCCTGCCGAGGTTTGGGTGAGCTCGATCTGGTCGAGCTAAGGCTTCTTTAATGGAGTCTTTAGCACCCCCCCTCCCCGAAGCCGAGGCCTTCGCTAAACTTCTGAATTCTCTGCCAAAAAAGAAAACAACAGAGGTTGCGAAATTTGTGAAATGCCTGGATGATATCCTAGAGATCTCGTTCCCTCCTGAGAAACCGATTCAGTTCACAGGAATCTGGCCCTCCCCCAAATCCACAAAGAGCTGGGTCGCAAGGAACTGGGCGCAGCTGATACCAGGAAAAGTCACTTCGTATTTCCTGGGGAAGGGTTTCTTCCTGTTTGAATTCTCTGAAAAGGAAGATAAGGATCTGAGCTTCCGTAATGGTCCCTATTTCATGGGCCCCTAGGGACTGTATCTAAACAAGTGGACGCCTTACTTTGATCCAGTAGTTGACGCGCCCACTGTCGTCTCTGTATGGGTTAGATTGCTCAACCTGCCAATGCATTGCTGGAACTGGGAGTCCCTTAAGCACATCGGGAATGCCCTGGGTAAATTCATTGATCGAGCAAACAATAAAGATCAATACTAGTGTGCTAGAATTTGTGTTGAAGTCGACCTCGAGGTTGGCTTGCCGGAGGCAATAAAGATTAGGGTTGGAAGCTGGATGCATGTTCAAAAGCTGGATTATGAGTAGCTTCCGTTCAAGTGCAGGAAGTGCCAGGTCTATGGTCATTTTGCTAGAGGATGCCCAAAAAATACTGAAGCGGAGAAAGGCAAAGAGGAAGGATGGACGCAGGTTAAAAGGACCAAAAGTAAAGCCCTTAGAGCAGGAAATACTAATGGTAAAGCTCCCCAAAGAGGCTCAGGGCTTCAAAATCCACACATGGAAGAGCAAGGAAATAAATTTATACAACTAAGTTCAACGTTAGAGGATACCCAAGATCTGGAGACACAAAATGAAGGATCGCCCCAAAAAAAGCCCCCCCAGGGAACAAAGCAAGTCGATACTAAAACAGACAGAATGGAAGACTCACCCTCAGAAGAGGCTGAGGAAGTACAAGGCTCAGAGGACTCAGAAGAAGAAAGTCAAATAGGTGAATCGCAAACCTCGGCTAGAAGATCTTTGAGAGGTCGAAAATCTGCCCGCGAAAAAAGAGAACATGAGACCTACAAAGACAAACTGCAAGGAAGTCAACCCACCCTCGAGAAACCCCTGGCTAAGACCCCGAAGATGGCTAGAATCCAGCCCCAGAGCTCTAAAGGAGCTCTCCATTCCAAAAGCAAGTGATGAAGATCGTCTCCTGGAACTGTAGGGGTATGGGGAGCAAAATAAAAGAAGCTGTTAAAAGTCTGATAAGATCTGAATCCCCTGACATACTCCTCATCCAGGTGACTAAAATGGAGGACAAGGCCCTCCTCCATATCGGCAAAAATTTGTGGAAAAGAAGTGAAGGGCAAGTTGTCTCAGCCAGGGGTGCCTAAGGAGGCCTGGGCACCCTCTGGACTGCAAACAAATTTACTAGGGTGAAAGAGATCGTCAACACTCATTGGCTGTTCTCAAAGCTGAAGCACGTTGACTTAGATGAGATCCTCTGCCTCTTCAACGTGTACGCTCCAGTCAATGCAGGAGAAAAAAAGAATTGCTGGGATTCTATTAGTGCCCTGGCAGAGTCTGAGGACATAGCAAATATCGTCATCGCCGGGGATCTAAATCTCACTTTATCTATGGTTGAAAAACGCGGAGGGAGCATTGTAAGGGATCCAGCACGAGAATGGGTTGAGGATTTTCTCCAGGACTGGGACATGATCGACATCAAACCTTGGTCGGGCAAATATACCTGGTCCAACAAAAGACTCGGCCCGGGCCATATTGCTGCAAGATTACACAGATTTCTTGTTCAAAGTTCTTTTCTCCTACTTGGTCTAGAACCTAGAATGCATATTCTCCCTTGTAGTATTTCTGATCACAGGCCCATCAAACTTGATCTCTTGGCTCACTGGGATCAAGGCCCCATTCCTTTTAAATTCAACCCCCTATGGGTCAAGGAGCAAACCTTTATGCATTTAGTAAAAGATACTTGGAAGCAATCAGTTAATGGCTCTGCGTTATTTGTATGGGAGGAAAAGCTCAGGAGAGTGAAGGCTGCATTGAAAAATTGGGCAAAATCACTCCCAAACCCAGGAATGGAAAGGAAAAAGCTGCAAGAACATCTAGAGATCCATCACCTCAATTCAGAAAATGAAGAGATCACAAAAGAAATTCTCGAAAAAGAAGCGGACCTTAAGCAAACGCTGCTTAAAGCAACCCTGGCCGAGGAAGAGTACTGGAGGACCAAATCTCGCAGGCTTTGGCTTAAGGCAGGAGACAGGAATTCATCTTTCTTTCATAAGCAAGCCCAAGCACGGAAATTTTTTAACTCCATCTCCGAAATCAAGGAAGAGAACATCATCCATAGAGACATTCAAAGCATAAAAAACGCTGCCTTCCTCCACTTCAAAAATCTATATAGTGAAAAAGAGGCGCAGGGTCAAATCTCAACGTCAGTAAATGAGGTTCCCATCCTGATTTCTGCCAGAAAGAACCAGTTTTTGGAAGCAGAAGCCACAAATAATGAAATCAAATCCGCCCTCTTCTCTATGGAGCAGGACAAGGCCCCGGGCCCAGATGGCTTCACTGCCAGATTCTTGCAGAGTTGTTGGCAGATTGTTGAAAAATATTTATGCAGAATGGTCCGGAAATCTCAAGCCTGTCAGAAAATAGGGGGAAGCACCAACTCGGCTTTCCTGGCCCTTATCCCCAAGGAAAGAGGCGTCAACTACTTCTCCAAATTTCGCCCTATATCTCTTTGCAATATAAGCTACAAACTGATAACAAAAGTGATTGCAAACAGACTGAAAACAATCCTTCCTGACATTATCCCTGAGAATCAGGGGGGCTTTATTCAGAGAAGACAGATAGTGGACAACTATATCCTGGTCCAAGAGGCGATTCATTCAAGTTTGGCCCGGAAAGAGAAAGGAATGGTCGTCAAATTAGATCTTGAAAGCGCCTTTGACAGGGTGAGACATAGATTCCTTCTGGATGTCCTCCACAAATTCGGGTTTGGTCTCAATTTTATCAAATGGATCAAGGCTTGTATCAGT